>JAMXBD010001714.1:0-305162 GCA_024138025.1 Combretum micranthum | reverse complement strand
CCCCCCCCCCCCCCCCCTTATTTTCCTCATTTGATTTATTTTTACAATTTTTATTCATTAATAAACCCTAATGCCTTCATATATAAACATATTTTTCTCTCTCTCTCTTCATTTCTTCTTGTTTCAATTTTACAAAAGAGTAAAAACCCTCTCTTTTTCCCCTTGGTGCCGTGAGCTTTGCCCCCTCCCCCTCTCACAAGTTCAACTCATTTACTCCTCTTTTCTACTCCAAAACTCCTTTGGTATGTTGATTTTAGATCTTGTTCATCCCAAATCTTGTAATGGCAAGATCATTCTTGTGTGTTTTCTCATTTAAATCCCAATGAGCATGAGTAAGGGATATGAAAACACTACTACAAGAATCTCAAGCCATCACAAGAAGTGGATCTAGTATTTGGAAGAGTTTTGGTTGAAATATCATCTTGTTCATGCATGTAAAGTAGAGATCTTGCATATATATTATTGTTCATGCCATGAGATCCATGATTCATGCATTATATATAGTAGATCTAAAGTTTAGACATCCACATCTTCATGTACATGCATGATCATAGGTTTATTTTGTTTTCTATGTATTGATGATCATAAAAATGTAGTCTTGTTCATGGATAGAGATGTTAGATAGTAGATCTTCACATATAGGAAGCAAGAATATTGAAAAAAGGAAAGGTTTGTTAAATATGCAATGTTGAAATTCGGATGAAAGTGAAACCCTACCTTAAAAGCCACCAAAATCATTTTCTAACTCATATTTCATAAGAAAAATGAAGAGTATATGTAATAGATATCTTGAAAGAATGATTTTCATAAGCTTGGATGAGTTTAGGCATGATAGGAATGTAAAATAAGTGGTGGAGTTAGAATGAAAAATATTGATGTGTGGATCAATAGTCAAATTCGTAATTTAGGTTCATGCCTACAAGAACACTTAGTATCTAGGTCTAAATTAGATGTTTTATAAGCTAAATGAAGTCCTTTGATAATATATATATTGGAGCTTCAATTTTAATTCATTAGACAAGTTTTTCCATAAGAAAAATGCAAGAAAATGAAATTTCAAAAATTCGGATTTTTACAAAAAGCTTGTTTAAAGACATGTTTACCAAATGAAAAATGGGAATTTTTATGCATGAATGAAGGCCATGATTAATGTAGACTTTGAGAACTTATTTTCATTTAGATAACAAGTGGATTACAAGATTAAAAGTCAAAGAAACCCTAAGGAGTGTAAAGTGGAAGAATAGTTTCTTAGAAATAACCTTTATGGAATTTTCTAACACTTAGGAGTTCATAAGAGTTTATTATCACAAAATCACCATGACCATGCATATATTGAGTTCATTACATGGCATTCATGCTAGGAATTCATTTCCATACCAATCATCTATGAATCATCAACTAGGAACATTTCTTATCGAAAGCAAAACAAATTTTCGGAATTGGAGAAATTGTGGAACAGAACTGATCCTACTGTTCCGTGACTTTACTATTTTCAAAACTTGAATTTAATATTAGAAATAGATAGATCTTTCGAAGTAGATAGAGATCGATATAAAATTTGTGAAATTCCGAGTTAAAATGACCAAGTTATGGCCGTTTTAAGTCAGAACTTCCGCAAATAGCGAGAAATCCGAATTTATCTAGTTTAGATGTATAGCTTGATTTAGTTACATAATGAGAGTCTCATTAGGATTATTCTTTCTTGGTAGGTGATCCCGAGCAGGACGACACCCTACCTCCCGACTACTACTACTAGAAAGACCTGCGTCCAATGGCCGAGTGAGTTTTACTTTCACTCTCAATTAATAAATGTGATTGTAATGTAGTGGCATTAGTGGTGTAGGCAAAGATAAAAAGAAATTGTATATGCATGATGGGGTATATGGGAATTATATATGTTGTCTATTGCTGATATGTGAAATGAAACTTAAGGAATATCGAAACCGGGTGTTAAGCTATTGACTGATTAGCTAGTATCCTATGATGAATGTCTGCGAATACTTGTTGGTCGCCTAAAAGAATTGAATTAATGAATATCGACTTGAATTGTAAATTAAATTCATTCATATCACGATGGGGTTGGAGCATTCGCATTGGTTGGTTTTTCGTGGTCCATAAAATGAATATGTTGGTTAATCGTGATCCATAAAACGAATTTGTTGGTTAATCATGATCCATAAAACGAAATATTGTTAGTTGACCGTGAGCTTAAACAGCGTCATACCGCAGGATTCGTTAATCTGCTAACCCGGGATGGAGGGCGCAAGTCCATCCACATATGATTTTCGGTTGGTCATATGTTTGTTGATCACATTTGTTTGATGCATACACTTGCTTGAATAATAACTTGCTTGAATGATTGTATTTAATTGTGTTATGGAAGTTATTACTCACTAAGCTAGTTAGCTTACGCCCCCATAGTTTTTATCTATTGCAGCACGAGTTTATATGGCTTAGGCCAAGGCAAGCCACAGCACAGGTACCGGAGATAGGAGTTTCCCATAGAAGTTTAATCCATTCCTTTTGTATAGAATTCCGTTGGAAACTAAGGACTCTGGATGACTGTAATGGACTTGTTATTATTTTGCGGGGGAATACCCTTAGATTTTCTAACTATAATTATGCGTTTTGATTTATTATCTATGGCTAATGAATGCCACATTAAACTGTTTAACTCCATTTGTTGAAGTATTCTATTGTCATAAAGGAACGCTTTACATCTACTTAAGACTCCCGAAGGGCTCGGGTAGGTAACTCGAGAGTCTTATTTAGTATGTGGCGGGCTGTTATGTTTAGGATACCCTACGGGGCGTGACATACAGACTTCTCTACATAAACTATTACAAGACAAATCCTAAACTAGCTGATAACTTCAAACATTCGTATTCTTTGCTGAAATCCCGGAGTCATTCTCGGCTCCAACCAATTCGGTCCCCACTTTGCATACTTAAGATAACCTGTCCATTTAAACAACTATTGGGGTATAAGCTACACTAGCTTAGTGAGAATTCCCTTAATTTCGTACCATAACAAACAAGTTATAATCAATCATATGCTATGCATGAACAAACACATGAGCAAGCAATTATGCATGGGTATCCGGAACCCATACACAGAACGGATTTACGCCCTCCGTATCTTGGGTTAGGAATGGTATTGAGTCTACACGACCGCATCTAGTCCCCAAGCCTTCGGCTCTTAGCACTCGACTTGGCTAGGCTCATCCAAGGAATGCATCCACATGCTCCTTAGTACCCTTGCATGAGCTCTGGCACTGGGCTCGTTATCCAAACGAGGCATCGACAGACCATACCGATCGACCTGCGTAGGAGTAGCATGCTACCAAATGCAATATGTCCGATGCGATGCATGACCAATTTAATTTTGCTTAGGTAAAAAAATATTTATATATTCTTTAGAGTGACCAACCAATATCACACATATAACAGAAATAATATGAACAGTGCAGTTATCCAATCGAATCATGGTTTCGATATGCGTTAGTATTCTTTGGCATACATTCATCACAGTCTCATCATATATCCCATCCCCATTCATATCGATTTTTATCTTGTGCCTATAATTCTAATGCAACTAGCTACAAGCACAAATAAGGTAACAAAATAAGGAGAAAACTCACTCGGCCATTGAATCACCGGTCTTCTAGTAATAATAATTCAGTGGCAAGGAATCGTCGATTTCGGGATCACCTAAAGAGGAAGAAATACTCTAATAAGTATTTCAACTCAAACTAATCTAAACGATCTTATATGAACTATCAAATTCGTAATTTTCGTCCTAAGCGGAAATTCCAACTTAAAACGGCCATAACTTGGTCATTTTAACTCGGAATCTCACAAATTATATATCGATTTCTATCTACTTTGAAAGATCTATCTATTTCTAATATTATTTTCAAGTTTTGAAAACTTTGAAGCTTTGAAAAGTTCGGATCAGATTAGGGCAGCAATAATTTCAATTTCCGAAAAATCATTTTGTAAATGTTTGTAATGTTCATACTATATAAATTAGCTATACATGCAATATGAGTGATTTCCTAACATGAATGACATGAGATGAGCTTAATGTATGCATGATCTTGATGATTTTACTAAAAAGAAATTTTATAACTTTTTATTTGCAAGACCATAATAACAACTTACTTATGAAAAATCTAGTTTTCTAACTTTGATCGTTTCCATTTGTTTTGGATTTGTTACTTAAGAAAATATAATTATTTTTGTCAAAATTGAGTCTTCATTATATATTACTTATGACCTTCATTTCTACATAAAAATTTTCATTTTACACTTTGTAGGCATGTTTTCAAGTGGGGTTGATTCCAAAATTCGAATTTTACAAAAATTAGTTTTTAAGTGATTCCTTTAAGTAAAAATGTAAACCCCGGTTTTTCAAGTAGCTAAGATAACCCTAAACCGGAAACCCAAAACCCTAAACCGGAATAGCTCAAGCCTGGAGTGAGAACTAGGAACCCTAATTCCGGCTTTTCCTCGGTTTCCAATTAATAAACTTTTCTAAGAAAATTTACTTTTGATTATAATTCTTGAATATATTTCAAACTAAGAAAATATCTGATTTGAGAAAATTTCAATTCCGGGTCATCCCGAGACCCATTATAGAAAAACGTGCCCCGGAACTAGAATTCAAAAATATACTTATGAGTACTCATTAGTCGAAATAAAATAAGGATTTCAAAAATATATTTTTCATAATTTTCCGGTTTATGAAAAATACAGTTATAGCCTTTTTATTCGTATTTCATTACTACCGGAAATTAAATTGTCTTGTCAACTATTCATTACTATTCATAAAGTACACCTACACTACCTAGTCTACCTATTTAGCCTACCCTACAAATCTAACTCTTACCATCAATCACATCTCTTCCATTCTCCATAACTTTTGTCCTTCAAATTCACTTAATGCATGACAAGTGATGTAAATCAAATCAAGGCAAATCAAGTGAGACAAATCAAGTCTTCCCCCCCTTTTCTCTTCAAAACCGGCGCACATGCACCCCCCATCCATGCTCCATTTTATTTTTTTATTTCCTTTTCTTATTCACTTAACCTAATTCAACTTATATATAAACTACCTTTATTCTCTCTCTCCTCATTCTTCACTTTCCAAATTTTTCTAAAGTGCAAAAGCTCTCTCTTCTCTCCTCTTTTCCCCTTTGGCCGAAACATTTGAAGCCCCCACACATCCACACAACTTCTCATTTTTCTCTTCTATCTTCATCCCATTTCAAGTAAGTTATGATCTACTACTTCCAACTCATAAAACTTGTTATGGCTAGTGATTTTTGGTTATCTCAACTCCATGTTCCCATGATCTTGTAGTAGGAACAATGAGATAACAACACAAAAATCCCAAACCATTTCATGGTAGATCATCTTTTAAAGGAGTTTCCTTATCAAAAGCTTTAACTTTATCCATCAAAAAGTCTTTTAAACAAAGGATCTTTTATAAAAATATGGTTTTTATGTTTTTAAAACTCATTTAAGCTTTTGATAAGTAGATCCATCATCTTGTTACTCAAGCATGTAGGCATTTATAGTTTCATTATTATTTTGTTCATATGTGCATAAATAGTCTTTAACACTTTTGTCTTTAGTAAATGACTTTCTAGTGTATAGATCTATATATATATGGGTCCATGAAGTCAAAAAGAAAAGTACTTTACAAGAAAAAGACTTTTGAAAATTCGGATGACTTTGAAAACCAAGGTCAAAAACACTTTTAACAACTTCTAAACTTATATTTTATAAGAGAAATAAAGCCTATGGGTAATAGATAATGATTAGTGGTATTTTTCATGAGTCTAAAGGAGTTTTTACTAAAGAAAATGTTGAAAACAAGAGATGAAGTCCATAGGAGTTTTGAGTTAAAAGTTATGAAAAACCAAATTCGTAATAATGGATGAAGGGTTAGAAAACACTATTTTTCCAACTTCAAAAATGATATTTTCTTAAATAAATGAAGTCCTTAGGATATAGGTATAATAGATACTTAAAGTTTCAAGTATAAAATATATTTTTCCTAAAGGAATCAACTTGAAAATGGATTTGTGTAAATTCGGATTTTTGGAAACCCCATAGTAAAAGACCCACTTAAAAGTTTGTAAATGTAGATTTTATTAAAGAAATAAAGGCCTTAGGATATAACTAATATAGGGGTCAAATATTCTTTAAACAAAATAGAGTTTTCCTAAAGAAAATCCATACAAAATGTAGATGTGATCAAGTGTAGTAAATTAACTTACTAAGCTTTGAGAGGAAATGGTTTCTAAGGAAAGTTTGTTTTCTAAAAATCGTTAAATCTAAAAGTTATAAGAACATAGACTCCTTAAGGTCACATCATGACATTCATGATAGGGAAAATCATTTCCATTGCATTTAGCATATTACACTTAGGAATCTCAAATGCATTCATCAAAACCGCATTTTTGGAATCAAGGAACCCGCTGTACAGATCTGATCCCTCAATTCCGAGGCTTAGATATTTTCAAAACTTGATTTAAACTTCATATTTGGAAAGCTCTTCGAAGTAGATAGGAATCGGTATATAATTTGCGAAATTCCGACTTAAAACGACCAAGTTATGGCCATTTTAAAACGGAACTTCGGAAATGACGCGAATTCCGATTTCACTAAGTTTCCTTAGAGTTTTAGTGTCCTAAGTTGATAGAATACTTATTAGGGTAATTTCTTATATGAATAGGTGAACCCGTGGACGGTGACGAGTTACCTCCGGATTATTACTACTAGAAGACCGGAGTACCGATGGCGGAGTGAGTTTTTCTTCCCAATTCATTTATTGTATGTGCTTGTAAAGTAGTGCACTAGAATGTAGGTCAATTGAATGGAATATGAATAATGGGGATTATTGGGAAATTATATGATTGTTGTTGATATGAGAAACAAATTAAGAATATCGAAACCGGGTGATAAACTTTGATTGTATAGTTAGCTATGATGGATTGTCTGATAAATTGATTGATCGCCTAGTAAATTGGCTTAATCAACTACTTGAGTAAATGATAAATTGACATGTGCATATCACAAGGGGATGGAGCATGAGCATTTGTAGGTTAGTCGTGAACCATAAACGACATCGAATAATCGTAGGTTAGTCGTGAACCATAAACGACATCGAATAATCGTAGGTTAGTCGTGAACCATAAACGACATCGAATAATCGTAGGTTAGTCGTGAACCATAAACGACATCGATAATCGTAGGTTAGCCGTGAGCCATAAACGGGATATTGTCGTACCGCAGGATTCGTTAATCTGCTAACCCGGGATGGAGGGCGCAATTCCATCCACATATGATTTCCGGTTGGTCATATGTATGTTGAACTCATGTGTTTGATGCATACACTTGCTTGATTAATAACTTGGTTGAATTGTTGTGATATAAATGTTTTTGTGGGAGATTACACTCACTAAGCTAGTTAGCTTACATCCCTACAGACCATTCCTTTTGCAGCTTACGCATTTATGGCTTAGGCGAAGAGACCCGGCTGAACAGGTACGAAGCTAGGAGTTTTCCCTAGAAGTTATAATTTTTGTATTAGACTTCCATAGAAAACTTCTAAGACTTGGATGACTGTAATGGACCGCTAAATATTCTTTTGCGGGGGAATGCCCCTTAGAATTATGTAATATTTATTTATGTTCATGAATTATATCCTATTGCCCATGCATGCCAAATTAAGCTTTTATCTCCATTCGGACTTGTACTCTATTGTGTAAAGGTACGCCTTACATCTATATGAGACTTCCGAAAGACTAAGGTGGTAATTCGGGAATCTTATATGGCATGTGGCGGACTGTTACGTTTAGGGTACCCTATGGGGCGTGACAGTTTAAGTGGTATCAGAGCACTAGGTTATTAGGCATGACAATAGAGTTAAAATCAAACCTAGAACTAAGTAACTAGGATAAAATTGGAGTTAAAAGCTAGGCTAATTAATAGTTTTCGTGTTGTAGGTTTCCTTGGGTGAAACCCGAGAAGAGCTAGGAACTTCACCAAAAGACTAGATGAAACCATGGTGGAATACCGGCTTCGGTTAAGGTTTTATGTGAAGACTTTGCATTGGTCCAGCGACCTAGGACAATAAAAGAGATGTATAAGCTATGGAAAGAGGGCCTTAGATACACAAGATGGATATCTGTGATAGATCAGTTAAGTATGATCCAATAAGGAGAAGAAGATGGACAATCATGGAGACTATTTATACCCTAGAGAGGGTGATGGTAGAATATGCGGGAGAACCCATGTTAAGAGAAGCCACATTTATTCTTAAGAATGAAGGAAGTCCCACCCAGACTTTGGGAATTGGCATGGCATAGGACCACTTTATGTACATGCCCGTGATGACCTGGATGATCATAGGGATTGGAATTTGGCAGATATCAGAAATCATTTTGTGTGGCAAGCTAGATACCTTGATCTTATCCCATTCCTAGGAGGAGCTCCAGCTCCACAAGTAGGAAACGGGGGAGTACACCTGATTAATGCCCCAGCTGTTGAGGAAGATGAAGGGAATGAAGGAAACAATGAGGGAGAAGAAAATAATGTGGAAGAATCTGAGGAGGAGGAAGACCCAGAAGAGGACCCAAACTGGATGGAAGAAGAAATACCTAGATCCCCTACCCCTCCAGTATGGCTCCAGAACAACCCAACCCACCACCGAACCATTGTATGGGATTTCAATAGGGATCTGGACATACCCGATAGTGGGAGGGTAGAACCAGAATTCGACCCCACCGTATGGAAAGATATTACCCAGTAGGCGAGCAACCCCCTGAGGTTGAGGCAGTAGCCCCTGAACCGGTAGCTCCAGAACCTGTGGAGGGAATGAATGAAGCTGACCCTTGGATAAGTGAATTCAGAAAGGTGGAGTAGGATGTGGGAAGAAGCAGGAAGAGAAGCAGAGAGAAATGGGAATTAGGAATGAATCTGATGATAGAGTTGAATGGAGGAAACAAATCAAGTAGGAGATCAAGAAGTGAGAGAAGAAGAAGCAGAAGAAGAAGAGGAAGAGGAAGAGAAGAGAAGAGGAAGAAGAAGAGGAAGAGGAGGAACCAGAGCCTCTAGCCCGACCCGCTCAGAGAAGGAGGTTGACTGTTAGGGCCTATTTGAGTCAGTTCATCCGAAAGGATGATGGAGCATCTTCTAGTCGAGGACGACTCCCAGCCCCTCACCAGACGACTCTGATTAGAATGAAGGATGTAGTATCCCATAAGTCCAATAGTTTCTTTTGAATAGTAGGCAATGCGGGATGCCAAATTGCCTTAGGATCTCTTTATGGTCTAGTATGTTGTTTTCCTTGTCTGTTTCCCTTTCCATGTCCTTAGATGTTTAGATAGACTTTATCGGTTAGTTTCGGAAGAATTGTTTTGTGTTGTCCAATTTTGCAAGCTTATTTGAAAACAACTTTTGTACGGCACAAACAAGTCAATGAAGTTTATGTTGATTCCAAGAATGAAGTTTCACAAGCATCATACTTTTGCATTAGTAGTAGACTACATTCATTATACTTGATTGCATAATCATAATCTCATTCATATCATCATTTGATTCAGAATTCTTTAATATTATGATTTCTTAATTTGGAATTCCTTTGATTGCTATGATTTCTTTACTTTAAGAGCCTTTTTGTGAACGACTTGGAGCTTTAAATTTTCTTTGAGCCTTTTTATGAATTCTATGTTTCTCTAAATTATTCCTAGAATTTTCGAAAACTCTTTAGCCAACGTTTTATACACCGCAAAACTCTAAAGAAGAAATAAAACTTATTAAGACAATATGTAACAGACGAAACCGGAGGAACCGAAACCGGGAGCAAGAACCACTCCCAAGTGAGGCTAGTAGTGCGAACCCAGATCAACCCCAAGCTAGCATACCTGAAGCTGCTCAGCCTGACCCCCAGGCAGCTATGATGAATGCCATTGGGAATTTGACAAATATGTTTGCTGCATTCATCCAGAATCAAAACCAGAACCAACCCAAACTCCGAACCAAGTCTAAGGGGTTCTGCACCTTTACCACCTCCACCACCCCCTCCATACAGGAGAATGCAAGAGGAGTTTCCCATGCCACCAGAGGAGCAATCATATAATGCTCGTTATCCACCCCCTCCACCACCAAGAGGTTACCAGAGGAGTTCCCTCCCTGATTTCATAAAGAGTAACCGCTACTTTGATGGGGCGTTTGGAAAGCCCGATGAGGCGGAAGATTGGTTGGCTCAAATTGAGCGTTCTTTTGCAGCATATGAGACCCCACCACACCTCCGTTTGGAGTACGGCACATACATGTTAAGATATAATGCACGTGTATGGTGGGAGTCTAAACGAAGGAGTTTGGCAACCCCAGTTAGCTGGGAGACCTTCCGAAGAGAGTTCCTAGGGAACTATTTCCCGCCAGCCTTCGAGTAAGGTACAGCGCAGATTTCCTGCATGTGAGACAAAGAGGCAGACGATTGAGCAGTATGAAACGGAATTCAATCACCTACTGCAGTATGCTCCTGAGTCATACAAGAATAGTGAGGAGCTACAGAAACAAGTGTTCCTGGAAGGTCTCGATGAGGACCTAAGGATAAAGATACATGAATCTGGATTGTCGACCTACCTTGAGGTGATCGAAAAGGCCCGTTTGATTGAAGGGGCCAAGAAGAGAAAGTATGCTGAACCGGACAAAAGAGTGTTCGGAAAAAGGCACTTTGATGCCTCCAGCTCGAGCTACAGAGGAAAAGGATTCAAGCCCTACCACGGTATTAAGGATAATTCTGGTGGGAGGTTTAACCAAACCAAGTCCAACATTTCCTGCTGGAAGTGCAAGGGAGGCCACTACCCAAGGCAATGTCCCCAGCTGAAGGACAAGTGTTTCTTTTGTGGCGAAGCAGGTCATCTGGTTTATGCTTGCCCAAAGAAGATGACTATAACCTGCTACCTTTGCAAGGAAAAGGGCCATGTAACCTCCGAGTGCCCTCAGAGGAAAAGTGGACTACCCGCCTTACGGGAATCCAGGAAATGATAACACCCAAAGGTCCGGTAGCAGAAGTGGGCCGTGCAGCCTCGGCCATGCATGGTATGCGGCTGTACAATTTTGAAGGCCAATGGATGATCGAGGATGATGAGGAGGAAGGCATGGAGCTGGCCGCGCTGGATCAAGACGGCGATGTGGATGGCGGCCTGGTGACAGGTTAGTAACAAGTTCCTTTTTAAGATAAAGTTCTTTGTCTTCGTAGCAAGTTTTTATAAAGGAAATTTAAAACCTGTGTAAGAGGAAAAGCTGAAATATGGAAACCCTGGAATAGATAGTTGTTGAGTGATTAGGACCAAGTAGTGATAAATGTTTATGGTAACAGGACGCATAGGAGTAAATGGGAATGAAGCTTATGTGTTGTTTGATACGGGAGCCACCCACTCCTTTATCACTACCAGCTTGGCTAAGCGGCTTGGTCTACCCATAGCCATGACAACCACAACCTTAAGGATTAAGACACCCACAGGTAGTGTTGTGTCGACTCGAGAGATAATAAAGGATTGTTTGCTAGAAATCCAAGGACACATCTCAACAAGTGATTTGATAGTCTTGGAGATGAGTAAATATGAAGTTATTCTTGGGATGAATTGGCTAAGTAAGGTTAAAGCCATTGTGGACTGTCAAGCGAAGATGATAAGTTTTGATGACCACAGGAAGGAGAGAGTAGACTTCCTTGGAGAGATCACGGTGCGAAGAGATCTTGGTTTAAGCTCCTTCGAGCTAATGATGGAAGACGAGGAAATTGTGCCAATAGAAGATGCCTGGATTAAAGAGGAAAGAGGAGAAAAGAGTGACATACCCGTGGTGAATGAGTTTGAGGATGTATTTCCTGAAGTCTTACCCGGTTTACCACCGAAAAGAGAGATTGATTTTGAAATCACTCTAGCTCCAGGTACAGAGCCGATATCAAAGGCACCATACCGGATGGCTCCGGTGGAATTGAAGGAATTAAAGACCCAATTACAGGAGCTGTTGGATCAAGGATTCGTAAGCCTAGCGTGTCGCCATGGGGCGCACCGGTGTTGTTTGTAAAGAAAAGGACGGGTCTATGAGATTATGTATCGATTATCGGGTTGAATAAAGTCACCATCAAAAATCGATACCCCCTTCCAAGAATCGACGACCTCTTTGATCAGCTCCAAGGGGCAAGTGTGTTCTCGCGCATTGATTTGCGCTCCGGTTATCACCAGTTGAGAATAAACCGGAAGATGTGCCTAAGACAGCCTTTCGCACACGGTACGGGCACTACGAGTTCTTAGTGATGCCGTTTGGATTAACTAATGCACCTGCTGCATTCATGGACCTCATGAACCGAGTATACAAACCGCTCTTGGATAAATGTGTAATTGTGTTCATAGACGACATCCTAATCTATTCAAAGACCAGAGAACAACATGAGGAGCATCTAAGAATGGCGTTACAAACCTTGAGAGAAAATAAGTTGTACGCCAAGCTATCCAAGTGTGATTTTTGGTTGGATAGAATATCTTTTCTTGGACATGTAGTGACGGGAGAAGGAATATCGTAGACCCAGAAAAGATCAAGGTGTGGATTGGAAACAGCCCGAAACGGTAACGAGTGAGAAGCTTCCTAGGTTTGGCTGGTTATTACCGCAAGTTTGTAAAGGATTTCTCCAAGATTGCCAAACCTTTGACTCAACTGACACAAAAGAACGAGAAATTCGAATGGACAGATAAGAGGGAGCAAAGTTTCCAAGAGTTGAAACGGCGCTTAGTATCAGCTCCAATTTTGGTATTGCCCGATCCTGAAAAGCCGTACACAGTGCATAGCGACGCCTCTAGGAATGGCCTCGGTTGTGTACTGATGCAAGAAGGGAAAGTCATTGCCTATGCCTCCAGGCAATTAAGGCCTCATGAGCAAACTATCCACCCACACGATTTGGAATTGGCCGCTGTGGTTTTTGCCTTGAAGTTATGGAGACATTATTTGTATGGGCAAAGATGTGAAGTGTACACAGATCACAAGAGTCTCAAGTATTTGTTCACACAAAAGGAGTTAAATATGAGGCAGAGACGGTGGTTGGAACTCATCAAGGACTATGATTTGGGATAAATTACTGCCCGGGAAAGGTAAATGCTGTAGCTGACGCCTTGAGCAGAAAGAATTATGGAGAAGTGGCAGCCTAATCACAGAACAAAAAGAGCTGATAAAGGAATTCGAAAGGTTAAGAATTGAATTCATAGGGCAAGATGTCGAAGTGGAGATAGCAAATTTGGTTATGGAACCCACTTTGATCGACAGGATTAAGGAAGCCCAAAGATATGATGAGGCGATAAAGAGGATCAAAGAAGAAGTACTCAAAGGGAAGTATAGTGACTTTACCCTGGATGATGAAGAAGTGGTTAGAATGAAAGGAAGATTGTGTGTACCGGAAGATGAAGAATTGAGAAAAGAGATCATGAGCGAAGCTCACAACTCCGGTTACACGGTGCATCCGGGAGGTACAAAGATGTATCAGGACATAAAAAGCCACTATTGGTGGAATGGATTGAAGAGGGATGTGGCAGATTTTGTTATGAAGTGTGCCGTGTGTCAGCAAGTCAAAGTGGAGCATCAACGGCCAGGTGGATTTTAAAGCCACTACCTATCCCCGAATGGAAGTGGGATCAAATTTCAATGGACTTTGTGTGTGGATTCCCGAGGACATCCACAGGATGTGATGCGGTCTGGGTTATAGTGGATCGTTTGACAAAGTCAGCACACTTCCTACCAATTAATATGACCTATTCATTGGACAAATTGGCTAGGATTTACATCAAGGAGATTGTGCGACTTCATGGTATACCGCAGGGATTATTTCAGACCGGGATCCAAGATTTGTTTCAAAGTTCTGGATGAGCCTACAAAAGAGCCTAGGCACCAAGTTGCATTTCAGTACTGCCTACCATCCTCAGACAGATGGACAGTCTGAGCGAACCATTCAGACCTTGGAGGATATGTTAAGGCTTGCATATTGGAATTCAAAGGAAGTTGGGATAATCATATACCCCTGATTGAGTTTGCCTATAACAATAGCTACCACTCAACCATTCAGATGCCACCATACGAAGCCCTATATGGACGGCGTTGTAGGTCCCCTCTGTTTTGGGATGATGTGGAAAAGCTAGCTATTGGTCCTGAATTGGTTCAAGAAGCAGCAGACAAAGTCCGGGTTATCAACAGAAAATGAAAGAGGCTCAAGACAGACAGAAGAGTTGGGCTGATCTGAAGAGAAGAGAGCTGGAATTTCAAGTAGGCGATCATGTCTATTTGAAATAAACCCAATCAAGAGCATAAAGAGAATGCGGGCTCAAGGGAAATTAAGCCCAAGGTATATTGGACCTTTTGAGATCTTGGAAAGAGTGGGAGATTTGGCCTATCGGCTAGCCCTGCCATTTGTCGGGAGTTCATAATGTGTTCCACGTATCAGTGTTAAGGAAGTATGTACCTGACCCTGAGCGGATAGTGGAGTTGGAACCGATTCGGTTAAAGGAAAATCTCACCTACGAAGAGCACCCAGTAGAAATCTTGGATAAGAAGACTCAGAAGCTTCGGAACAAAGAGATTAGATACGTTAAAGTGTTGTGGAGAAACCACACTTCTGAGGAAGCGACTTGGGAAGCCGAAGAGGAAATCCGAAGGAAATACCCCGAGTTGTTTGAGAATCAAGGTACGTCAGTTCAGTTTTGAGGACAAAACTCTTTTTAAGGTGGGTAGGTTGTAAACCCCGGTTTTTCAAGTAGCTAAGATAACCCTAGAACCGGAAACCAAAACCCTAAACCGGAATAGCTCAAGCCTGGAGTGAGAACTAGGAACCCTAATTCCGGCTTTTCCTCGGTTTCCAATTAATAAACTTTTCTAAGAAAATTTACTTTTGATTATAATTCTTGAATATATTTCAAACTAAGAAAATATTGATTTTAAGAAAATTTCAATTCCGGGTCATCCCGAGACCCATTATAGAAAAACGTGCCCCGGAACTAGAATTTCAAAAATATCTTATGAGTACTCATTGAACCGAAATAAAATAAGGATTTCAAAAATATATTTTTCATAATTTCCGGTTTATGAAAAATACAGTTATAGCCTTTTTTTTCGTATTTCATTACTACCGGAAATTAAATTGTCTTGTCAACTATTCATTACTATTCATAAAGTACACCTACACTACCTATTAGCCTACCCTACAAATCTAACTCTTACCATCAATCACATCTCTTCCATTCTCCATAACTTTTGTCCCTTCAAATTCACTTTAATGCATGACAAGTGATGTAAATCAAATCAAGGCAAATCAAGTGAGACAAATCAAGTCTTTCCCCCCCTTTTCTCTTCAAAACCGGCGCACATGCACCCCCCATCCATGCTCCATTTTTTTTTTTATTTCCTTTTCTTATTCACTTAACCTAATTCAACTTATATATAAACTACCTTTATTCTCTCTCTCCTCATTCTTCACTTTCCAAATTTTTCTAAAGTGCAAAAGCTCTCTCTTCTCTCCTCTTTTCCCCTTGTGGCCGAAACTTTTGAGCCCCCACACACACATTCACAACTTCCATTTTTCTCTTCTATCTTCCATCCACTTCAAGTAAGTTATGATCTACTACTTCCAACTCATAAAACTTGTTATGGCTAAGTGATTTTTGGATATTTCAACTCTATGTTCCCATGATCTTTTAGTAGGAACAATGAGATATAAAACAAAAATCCCGAACCATTACAAGTAGATCTATCTTTTAAAGGAGTTTTATACCAAAAGCTTTACTTTTATCCATCAAAAAGTCTTTTAAACAAAGGATCTTTTATAAAAATATGGTTTTTATGTTTTTAAAACTCATTTAAGCTTTTGATAAAGTAGATCCATCATCTTGTTACTCATGAGCATGTAGGCATTTATAGTTTCATTATTATTTTGTTCATATGTGCATAAATAGTCTTTAACACTTTTGTCTTTAGTAAATGACTTTCTAGTGTATAGATCTATATATATATGGGTCCATGAAGTCAAAAAGAAAAGTACTTTACAAGAAAAAGACTTTTGAAAATTCGGATGACTTTGAAAACCAAGGTCAAAAACACTTTTAACAACTTCTAAACTTATATTTTATAAGAGAAATAAAGCCTATGGGTAATAGATAATGATTAGTGGTATTTTTCATGAGTCTAAAGGAGTTTTTACTAAAGAAAATGTTGAAAACAAGAGATGAAGTCCATAGGAGTTTTGAGTTAAAAGTTATGAAAACCAAATTCGTAATAATGGATGTAGGGTTAGAAAACACTATTTTTCCAACTTCAAAAATGATATTTTCTTAAATAAATGAAGTCCTTAGGATATAGGTATAATAGATACTTAAAGTTTCAAGTATAAAATATATTTTTCCTAAAGGAATCAACTTGAAAATGGACTTTTGTAAATTCGGATTTTTGGAAACCCCATAGTAAAAGACCCACTTAAAAGTTTGTAAATGTAGATTTTATTAAAGAAATAAAGGCCTTAGGATATAACTAATAAGGGTCAAATATTCTTTAAAAGTAGAGTTTTCTAAAGGAAATCCATGTAAAATGTAGATGTGGTCAAATGTAGTAAACTCACTTACTAAACATTGAGAGGAAATGGTTTCTAAGGAAAGTTTTTTCTAAAATCTTTAAATCTAAAAGTTATAAGAACATAGACATTAAGTTCACATCATGACATTCATGATAGGGAAAATCATTACCATTGCATTTAGCATCATTTATACTTAGGAATCTCAAATGCATTCATCAAAACCGCATTTTTGGAATCAAGGAACCCGCTGTACAGATCTGATCCCTCAATTCCGAGGCTTAGATATTTTCAAAACTTGATTTAAACTTCATATTTGGAAAGCTCTTCGAAGTAGATAGGAATCGGTATATAATTTGCGAAATTCCGACTTAAAACGACCAAGTTATGGCCATTTTAAAACGGAACTTCGGAAATGACGCGAATTCCGATTTCACTAAGTTTCCTTAGAGTTTTAGTGTCCTAAGTTGATAGAATACTTATTAGGGTAATTTCTTATATGAATAGGTGAACCCGTGGACGGTGACGAGTTACCTCCGGATTATTACTACTAGAAGACCGGAGTACCGATGGCGGAGTGAGTTTTTCTTCCCAATTCATTTATTGTATGTGCTTGTAAAGTAGTGCACTAGAATGTAGGTCAATTGAATGGAATATGAATAATGGGGATTATTGGGAAATTATATGATTGTTGTTGATATGAGAAACAAATTAAGAATATCGAAACCGGGTGATAAACTTTGATTGTATAGTTAGCTATGATGGATTGTCTGATAAATTGATTGATCGCCTAAGTAAATTGGCTTAATCAACTACTTGAGTAAATGATAAATTGACATGTGCATATCACAAGGGGATGGAGCATGAGCATTTGTAGGTTAGTCGTGAACCATAAACGACATCGAATAATCGTAGGTTAGTCGTGAACCATAAACGACATCGAATAATCGTAGGTTAGTCGTGAACCATAAACGACATCGAATAATCGTAGGTTAGTCGTGAACCATAAACGACATCGATAATCGTAGGTTAGCCGTGAGCCATAAACGGGATATTGTCGTACCGCAGGATTCGTTAATCTGCTAACCCGGGATGGAGGGCGCAATTCCATCCACATATGATTTCCGGTTGGTCATATGTATGTTGAACTCATGTGTTTGATGCATACACTTGCTTGATTAATAACTTGGTTGAATTGTTGTGATATAAATGTTTTTGTGGGAGATTACACTCACTAAGCTAGTTAGCTTACATCCCTACAGACCATTCCTTTTGCAGCTTACGCATTTATGGCTTAGGCGAAGAGACCCGGCTGAACAGGTACAGAAGCTAGGAGTTTTCCCTAGAAGTTATAATTTTTGTATTAGACTTCCATAGAAAACTTCTAAGACTTGGATGACTGTAATGGACCGCTAAATATTCTTTTGCGGGGGAATGCCCCTTAGAATTATGTAATATTTATTTATGTTCATGAATTATATCCTATTGCCCATGCATGCCAAATTAAGCTTTTATCTCCATTCGGATTTGTACTCTATTGTGTAAAGGTACGCCTTACATCTATATGAGACTTCCGAAAGACTAAGGTGGTAATTCGGGAATCTTATATGGCATGTGGCGGACTGTTACGTTTAGGGTACCCTATGGGGCGTGACACTTGCTCCATTTCAGCACTTAACATTTTTCTCATCTCACCTAGTAAGGCGTCAATCAACAATTTATTATCTACGTCTCCCTTCTCTCCGCCAGTTAGATTCGATTAGTCATATTGCTGCAACAAAAAGGTTAGTAATAACACAAATAATATAAACCTCACAATTCACTCTCTCACATGTTTACACTCACAGATGTGGATTCACTCGTATTTCACTCACAAATAGATGTTCCTCTCAACTCACTCTTATAGGTTCTTTGATTAGAACTCGCTTGAAATTTCCTCAATATAAATCACTAAGGCAACTCAACTTGTCAGACAAACGATTCCAAACTAGCAGACAATTAGTAGAAATAAGGACAAAGACTCCAAAAGAAACACACATGGACACAAACTTGACAGGAGGAACAATATAGAAACTTGATACTGGAATTCTTCTTTTTTTTTTTTGGACGAAATTCTTTTTTTTCTTAAATTTGCAACATTTTGCAAAATTTGAGAAAAATGCTCACAATTCGCAAAATCTGGAAAACTCAATTCACGATCTGGGATGAATATTCCTCCTCATCCTTTCGCAAATCTGGAAAAGGTCCTGATTTTGAATTTACGAATTCACAAAACAACAAGTAGATTTCCAGTATTAGGAAGACAATCGACGTAATTGGATATGAATACGATTAGACCAACGTTCGACAATATTATATTTAATTGTAATTGGGAATTGATAAAAACCACGAACTAGAATATTTATCTACGAAAATCAAAAGTAAATCCACGAACACGACGACAACGGAATTGACAAATCAAAAGGAAAGAAGATGACCAGAATTATCCTATTCTCCATGGACAGAACTCGATGGCAAATTCAAAGTAAATAATGATATGACGGATGGCGATGAAATTAATTAGAAGACGACTATTTTTTCTGTTTTTTAATAATACAAATTTTAAAGAGATGAAATAAGAACAAATTAATTGAAAAGAAACGAATAAGATAAAGGATAGTTTACTTGATCCAAGAAGCCGAAGCTCTGATACCAAATGATGCGAACCCTAGGTATTTTAAACCTAGAACTTGGCGATCGTAATTTGAAATCAAAACCCCAAAGATCGTTTTGAACAAGATTGGATTCGGAACTAGACCCCAACCACACCTGTTGATTGAAACCAGAGTTATCAAGATGATTTCCCCAAGTGCTTAGATTGAAGAAATCAAAATAGGAGTTCTTTTGCAAAGACCAAAAGAGAGAGTGCTCTTAAAATTCTGTTTTTTTTTTCATTCAATGATGTTCTCCTGTTTACAACCATATATTGCTATATATAATAAAAGAAAAAGACTAAAAAGACACATGGAAAAGACCCAAAATGTCGACATAAAACAATTCCCAAACAAATAATAAACCTGGCATAAAAAAAACTTAAAAAAATTACTGGAGACTAAAAGTTGTGTTGGAAAAGTCCAAATATTAATAACCGGTCCAAGAAGCTTTATCACACTTCTTGAAGTCTTCAGCATTCGCGTTGGAAAATGTAAATATTAATAACCGGTCCAAGAAGCTTTAATCACACTTCTTAAAGTCTTCAGCATTTAATGTAACTTTTATCTCGGGTTCTCCTGCCTTTGACCATCTCGTAGAAGCTTGAATAATGTGAATTAATGTCGGTTCTTCTTTGGTGGAGTTTCACTCCTTTTCTTGCAACTCCATCACTTCCATCACTAGACCGTGCAAAGCTTCTTTCATTCATTTAGCTTTAGCTCTTGTCATTGGTCCTCCAATGCCATGGAGTGGATCACTGGACTTTAGCTCTTGAATTCTCGATGCTAGATGATCCTCATCATTAAGCCTAGCTCTCGGCTGGGTAGTCGTCCACTATTGCCATCCCCACGATCAAAGCAAAACTCATATCCAGAAAGATCATATACTATATCCTCTTCACATGTACCTAAAATTTAAAAGAATAAGCGGCGACGCCCAATACGAAAACTCCAATCCAAAAAAACAAATGCATATGCATATACAACAAACAAGTAATTCATGTAACTTAAGCTAATGCAAACAGCCATATTATTATCTTTCTTAAGCCAAGAAAACAACACAGTCCAGTATAAGGTTGTAAACCCCGATATTCTTAGTAGTCAAATAAACTCCGGGGATCGAAAAGCAAAACCCTAATCTAGTCCAGTTTAAGCTTAGTGAGAGAAGCTTAGAAACCCTTAATCCGACTTTCCTTCGGTTTCATAATAAAATAAGTTTTATAAAGTAAATGAATATGAATTATTGTTTTAAAGTATATTTTAAATCCTATAAGGTTTTAAATTCGGAAAATTTTCAATTCCAGGCCTTCTCGAGCTCAATTACTGAAAAACGTGCCCGAGACCAGAAACTCAGAAAAATATTCCAGAATATTCATTAGAACCGAAATTTTATAAGGATTTCGAAAATATAAATTTTATAATTTTCCGGGCTATAAAAATTACAATTGTAGCCTTTTTTTCGTATTTTCTTTACAACCGGTAAAATAGATGTCTTGTCTACTATTCACAAGTACAACCTACACTACACACTACCCATACCCTATTCTTACATCCTTACAACTACTCATTATAATTTTCTTTTCCAAGAAATTTTTTTTCCTAATTAATTATTAGATTTATTACATTTTATTACTTAAATTACAAATTTTATAAAAAATTCAAATCTCTCTCTCTCCCACACACATGGCCGGCGCACCCCTCCCAATTTCCCCTCTTATTTGTTTTATTTTTACTTCTTTATTATAACTAAACCCTAATGCATTCAATATATAAGCTCATTTTCTCTCTCTCTCTCCTCATTTTTCACTCATTCAAAATTTACAAAAGAAGAAAAACTCTCTCTTTCTCTCCTTAGTGTGCCGTGACACACACACACACACACACACACATACACCTTCACAAGTTTATTTCATCTTCTATTCTTCTTCAAATCTCCATTGGTATGATGATTTCAATCTTTGTTATTGCTAAATCTTGTAATGGCAAGACTTTTCTTATGTGTTTTCCACTTTAAATCCCAATGAGCATATGCTAGGGACAAGAAAACACTAATACAAGAATATCAAGCCATCACAAGAAGTAAATCTTGTGTTTAAAGGAGTTTTTGTTAAAATAATATTATGTTCATGCATGTAAAGTAGAGATCTTGCATGAAAGTTTATATTCATGTTATTAAACTCATGTTCATGCACTATAAGTAGTAGATCTAGTGTTTAGACACACATACTTTCATTGACATTTATGTTCATGTGGTTATTTTGAGCTTGCATGCATTTATGATCATAAAAGTTTAGCCTTGCATATATAAATGTGTTAAATGATAGGTCTCTATGTATATTAGACAAGAAACCTAAAAAGAAAAGATTTTTGTTAGAAAGGTCAAAGGAAAAATTCGGATGACTTTTGAAACCTATTTTAAAAACCCTTGAAACCACTTTGAAACTCATATTTTTCATGAAAAATGAAAGGTATATGTAATAGATATCTCTAAGGAATGATTCTTACAAGTTGAAATGAGTTTAGACATGAGTAATGTGTAAAACAAGTAGTGGAATTAAGATAAGAAATTTTGAGTTAGTGATCAAATTGTCAAATTCGTAATTTAAGATAATGAAGATGTAATCACCTAGTAATTGAGCTCAAATTGCATTTTTATGAGTTAAATGAAGTCCTTAGACAATAGATATAATAAAGCTTCAAATTTTGATGCATTAAACAAGTTTTCTCATAAGGAATATGCAAGAAATGAAATTTTCCAAAATTCGGATTTTTGTGAAAAGCTTGTTTAAAAACATATTTGCAAGGTGAAAAATGAGGATTTCTATGAAGAAATGAAGGTCTTGGATAGTATCGATGAGACTCATTTTTATTTAGGTAGCAAGTGAATTTTAAGAATAAAATCCTAAAACACTAGGAAATGCAAAATTGGAAAGATAGATTTTTAAGAAGTGACTATTATGGAGTCTTATAATAATTAGGAGTTCTTAAAAGTTCATTGTCAAAAATCATCAAGATCATGCATATATTGATCTCATTACATGACATTCATACTAGGAATTCATTCATATTTCATCTATACATGAATCATCAACTAGACACATTTTTACCAAATGCAAAACAATTTTTCGGAAATGGAAAAATTACAGAACAGATCTGATCCCTCTGTTCCATCACCTTAATGTTTTCAAAACTTAAAAATAATATTAGAAATAGATAGATCTTTCAAAATAGATAGAAATCGATATAAAATTTGTGAAATTCCTAGTTAAAATGACCAAGTTATGGCCGTTTTAAGTTGGAACTTCCGCAAATAGCGAGAATCACGATTTTGTTTAGTCTAGATGTATAGTTTGAATTAGTTAAGTGATGAGATTCTTATTAGGTTATTCTTATTTGGTAGGTGATCCCGAGCACGACGATACCCTACCAACCGACTACTACTATTAAGAGACCGGCATTCCATGGTTGAGTGAGTTTCACTTCCGATCTCAATTATTGCTTGTGATTGTAATAATAGTTACACTAGTTGCTAAGTAAAGATAAAAAGAGTGATTATGCATGATGGGGTTAGTTGGGAATTATAATTGTCTGTTGTTGATACGTGAAGTTGAACTTAAAGAATATCGAAGCCGGGTGATAAGTTATTACTTGTATAGAGATGAGCTAGAATTGATTGTCTGCGAATATTGCTTGGCCACCTAAAAAAATTGGATTAATCGAGTATTGGACTTCAATTATAATTTGAACTTATTCATATCACGATGGGGATGGAGCATTAGCATTTGTTGGTTTTTCATGATCCATAAAACGAATATATGTTGGTTAATTGTGATCTATAAAACGAATATATGTTGGTTAATCGTGATCCATAAAACGAATTATTGTTCAGTTGACCGTGAGCTTAAACGGCATCGTATCGCAGGATTCGTTAATCTGCTAACCCGGGATGGAGGGCACAAGTCCATCCACATATGATTTCCGGCTGGTCATATGTTTGTTGAACTCATCTGTTTGATGCATTTCACTTGCTTGAATAACCACTTGCTTGAATGATTTGTCTTAATTGTGATATGGAAGTTTTCACTCACTAAGCTAGTTAACTTACGCCCTTATAGTTTCTACTTGTTGCAGCATGAATTCATTTGGCTTAGGCCAAAGCAGGCTACAGCTCAGGTACCGGAGCTAGGAGTTTCCCTTAGAAGTTTACTTTGGTTTTGTTTAGACTTCCGTTGGAAACTAAAAGACTCTGGATGACTGTAATGGACTTAATATTATTTTGCGGGGGAATGCCCCTTAGACTTTGTAATTTAGATATATGTGTTTTGGTTTATTATCTATGGCTAATGAATGCCACATTAAACTTTTTAACTCCATTAAATAGAGTATTCTATCGTCGTAAAAGGACGCTTTACATCTATACAAGACTCTCGAAGGGTTCGGATAGAAATTCGAGAGTCTTCTATAGCATGTGGCGGACTGTTACGTTTAGGATACGCTTATGGGGCGTGACAAAGGTATACTCTAATCCTGAACTCGAAGTTACTCAGACCCCTTGAAAATCAAACAACTCTTTGAAAATAATAATCATATACATATAGGGATGAGTAGGTACTCCCCAAACACCTCGAATCTAAAACACCTAATTTTACCGGAATCATCTCAATGCACGAGTCCACTAGGGACAACCTCACACAAAGATCATCAGGGTGCCACACCAATATCACTGTCTGCCAGGTCTTTATTGGTCATAGCCAATCACACTCAGCAAACAAGTTATTGAGACAATTATCATTAGATTCATTATGAGTCTATTTCCTACAACCAAACACGTAATGCTAACTTACAAGCACAGATAGCAAACAAGGATTGGCCGTACCTTTCTCAGTTTCAGGAACTCTAGTATGAATCTCCTAAAAATTCCTTTATCGACAACACTCAACCACAACCAAATATCCCGAATCTCCACAACACTTCAATTAATAATGACAATACAACAATAACCCAAATCTCCTAATTCCTGTCAACGACATACATATATAGAACATGTAAGAACATGATATAAACAATCTCTAATGTACTACAACTCCCAAAATCCTAACTTGTCGAAGAAAATCACCAAGTTGCACTGTCTAACCCAATCAATCTTCCACAACAATCTACAGAACTCGATAATCCTCCAAACCCTAATATTCATAACAACAAGAACAATCACATTTTATTAAGAATGAACTTTTATTGAATCTTTACATTTAAAAGACTTTACTTGCTTGCTTGGATCACCAAACCCGAATCCTTTCTCAAAATTTCGGATTCCACACAAAGCTAGGGTTTTTCTCCAAAAACCTTTATGAAAAACCCATAAAACCCTAAGAAAAACTTATACAAATTTGTATACAACACATAAGATCACTTACTTTGGATCAAAAACACACTCTTGATGATTCTCCAACCCTAGAACTCCAAGAATGCTCCAAAACTCCCTTTTACGAAGGAAAAAGGATGAAATAATTTTTGTTGAAAAACCCTCAGACGAACGCGTCTATTTATAGAATTTGCACATACGCTGGCAAATTTAATTCCTACGTCGGCGGCGTAGAATCCCTAGGAGGCGGCATTCGTTGTGCAACAAAATCCTTCGCGTCGTTCTGAACATTAAACGTCGGCAAAACCTAACTCAACACCAGCGGCATTCAACTCCGATGCTAAATAATAATGCTTCTAATCCGACTTCAATGTCAATAAAAACGCACACACACACACTCCGACGTTAAAGATTTTGGTTCTGTACATAACCTACACTGACTCTACGCCAGCAGTTCCCTTTCCATATGCTGGCGTTGCATCTGTCAAAGATTGTAGAAATCCGAACTTCAACATTCATTCCACAATCAAACTTAAACTTTTATAACTTAATTGTTTTGACCTTAAACTCATCCTATATCATCTTATCATTCATAATCCATTATATTTTCATCTTCATATTTCTGTATTTTACAGCATTTATACATGTATTTTCTTAATAGCGGTACTTTATTAGTCATATTTACTTTACATTACACTATTCATTACTATTCTACACTATTCATCGATCTCTACTTTTTCTACCACCTACTCTTACACTCACATACCTATTTTTCTTCCCTTTTACCTTTCATATACACTTTATATCACGTCTATCTTACATATTATTACACTTAATTAACAAAAATACGAAAAAAAAAACAAACCCCCCTCCCCGCCCCTTATTCACTCATTTTTTTTTCTTTTCCATTTATTTTAATCACATAATTTCCTCTTCCCATTTTCCTATAAATACCTCCCTCCTCTTTCATTTCTTTTATACTTCATCTACCCACAAATTACTACCAAAAACTCTCTCAAAATCTCCTTCCAAATACTCTTCTCATTACTCTCCCAAAACACTTCCAAGCTTCCTTCTTCTTCATACACAAACCCATTTACACATACTACTCCCATCTTCTCTTTAGGTAAAAATTCTTTTCACATTTCTACTATCATGTCATGTAACTTTACATAACCATGGTGTGAGTTTCCTAAACTTATGGTTATGGAAGCTACACTATGTTCATGTATTGTTCTTGTTCATGAACATCCATTTCCATATTTTTTTGTTGTTATTATACTTTGTTCATATTATTGTTGTTATTATGCTTCCATATTTACATATAAATAAATATATTTATTTATCTATATATATTCTTTAGAGCATATAAGCTCACTTGTTATTGCAATTTATTTACTTTTATGTTTTAAGACTAGTCTTTCTAGTTTTACACTTGTCCTCATCAAGTTAAAACAATTGTTCTTTATTTTCTTTTATATCGGGACGGGATTTATTCTTTGTCTCGGGAGCCTTGATGAAGCTAAGACTCCCAATACTTGAACTTATATTATGTTGCTTAATTTCTATATTTCCTTTCTCTTGTAAATATTATGATACTCATGCTCATATACATAATTATTTTCTGAAACAAAAAAAAAATGGAACTAAACTTTTCAAAAATTAATTCATGTTATAAGAGTTTCCAAATGAAGCTTAGGATTTTGTTTCAACAAACTTTACTTTTCCAAAAAAAAAAAAAAACTTACCATGATTTAGCAAAACTATTCTATTTTGAAAAAGTCTTTTCAAAAACCATAAGAAGGCTTATTTTTGTTTAATTTATTTTAAGGGTTGATAATTCTTTATATACAAACTTTTCTTGAAAACTAAATATAAAAGAAACTCCCTAACAAAGAAATAAACAATATTTGCGTCAAGTTAGAAGATAAAAACAATTGTCAAAACAATACTTAAGAAATTATAGTGTAAACCATACTAGTGAGAGATTTTTCTTAAAAAAATAAAGTTTATTTTTATGAAAACCACTAAAGAAACTACCAAATAGAACATAAAAATACTCATTTTAAATAAACTAAAAATTTATGGTTTTATCTCAAAGATTTACAAAAAGGAAAAAAATTTTTATTTTTGACACTTTCAAAAAGACATTATTTTTCATAAAGCCATAGTTTGGACAACAAAACATGAATCATGCATGAGATATGAGTTTGTATATGTATAAAAAGGGTTTTTAAAATCTATATTGATAACTATGAGTTTGTAAATGTAGAAAAGGGTTTTTTAAATCTATATTGATAATTAAGTAATTATCAAAGGATTTTTGAATGAATTGAGGTTTGAAATTATTGTTTTTAGGCTAGGAATTTTCGTGGTGAATCTGGTCAACCATGTTTTTTGACCTAGAAAACCTTGTTTGATAGAAATAACCTTAGAAATGAATAGATCTTTTCCAATAGGTAGAAAACGGTGTATAATATGTGCAATTCTGAGTTAAAATGAGCAAGTTATAGCCATTTTAAGTTAGAATTATCTTCCATACGAATTTTGACGAATTTAATGATATAGTTTTATCAAATTTCAATAGAACTATCAGGAAATACTCATTGTGGGTATTTTCTTATTTAGGTGATTGTGAGGAGGATCTCCCATACCCTGAGGACTCCTTTGACTGCAGACCGGTGAACCTATGGCTAAGTGAGTTTTATTTCCATAACGTATCTTACTTGATTGTGCTTGTAGTCTAGAGGCACTAGATTTAAGGAAAAGATTAAATGGTATGTATGTAATATTGTTTGAATGAATGATAAGAATATCGAGACAAGAATTGATTATAATCAATGCTTGATTTAGTTTAGAACTTGATTTTCTGAAATTCTATGGTCACCTTAAACTGTTAATAATTATTGCTACGAGCCTTTAATTAAATTAAAATCATGCATATCACTTGTGAGTCAGGTTGCATAAGATCACTACCCTTGTGGGGGAAAGGGGTAGTGATCCTTGGATATTAATTAAAAGCTTCGGGATATTTGGTTAGAAGCACATTAACTAAAGCTTTGGGACATTTGGTCAAAAGCATATAAATTGCCGCCCCTAACCCCAAATGGAGGGCGTAAATCCATTTAACATATGATTATCAGAAAGTCATATTTCTTGTATGCTCATGTAGTTGTTGCATTTCACATGGGTGATTAAAATAACTTGTTTAATTATTGCTATTCAAGTATACTTATCTGTGAAAATAATTTTCACTAAGCTAGTAGCTTATACTCTTTTAGTTATTTGATGTAGTTTCCCCACCTTTGGTTGAAGCCACGTAGGCCTTGTTCTCAGGTACCCTTTTTGATTAAGAAGTTTTTGGATGAAGTCCTACATTAGTGTAGATGTAGACTTCTAGGGAAAAATTCTTGTATACGAAATAGCTTTATTAGTGTACTTTTGGTGGGGGAATGCCCCAAGATCCTTGTAAGACTTTATATTTATGAATTAATATTATGATTTCCATTTCTTAATTGTTACTGTATCTCTTAAGTTTCATATTTCAAAGTATGGTCCACTAAATTATAAGAGCACGCCTTACATTTAATATATAAGCTTTTGAGAATGACTAAGGTTGTCATTCTTAAGCTTTAATATTGAATGTGGTGGACTGTTACATTTAGAATACCCTTTGGGGGATGACAGTTTAAGTTGGCTTCAGAGCATGGTTGTGAATTTAGAAATCATAAGCTATAGAAATGACTTAAGAAAAAATAATTAGAATAGAAAATTAAGAAAGACCCAGATAGGATAGATTGGGTAGAATAAGCTTTTCTGACTTTTCTCTCTTTTGCATAGATTACCCTAGATGAGGCCCATCTACAAGCGAAAAATTTCAGGAAAGGACCCTTTGAGGCTTTGGAAAATTACCACTTAAGGCTTAGGGTTCTATGTGAAGAGTTTGCTCTAGTAGGGAAGCCTAAGACAATCTGGAAAATGTTTTTGATTTAGAAGAAGGGTTTATTGACCACGGAATGGAATGGAATAGTTGAGACTATCCACAATTGTCCCTTAGGAAAGAGGTGGTCTGAACAGGAGATGATTTATGCTATAGAACAAATTGCTGCAATAGCTGAGGACCGTCTAATGCTGCAAGAGGCGACTTTCATTCTCAAAAATGAAGGACACCGAACTTTTCTGGACTTTTGAACTTAGAATTCGATTGGACCGCCATTCGTGTATGCACATGATGAAATGTTGGATCATATGGAGTGGATAAGGGAAGAAATCAATTATGCTTTCCACTAGCATGGAGTGTAAACCCCTGAAATTTTCATAACTTTTAGAAAATAATCATAGAAGTCAAAAACTAAAAACGAAGCCATGAAAATCAACCCAAGTTAAAACCAAAATTCTAAATAAGGTCAAACACTAGAATTCTTAATCTTGAGAAAAAAGGGAACCCTCAAAACAAAATAGAAAATTCGACTATCGGTTGATTCAATATCTGTACACCAATCAACATCTATCTGATTCATAACACGCAAATCAACGATATATCCAAATAACGTACAACAATGAAATACTAAGACCTTAAATCATTTGGTGAATTTCAAATCAAAATTTTCAATTTTCACCAAAAGTCAAACTGAGTCAACCCATAACCCTAGACTCGGTTAAACGATCCCGAAAACTAGAAAATACTAAATAATCACAAAAAAAATGAAATAAACCATAGACGTTGAACTAAAAACATAATATGGAAAAAACCCCAAAATTTTATGATCTTACGGATAACTCAACAAAACCGAAAGTCAAATTGGAACCCTAAAAGTCAAAGCTTACAACTAGCCCTTGTGTTTAAGATCCAACAATCCAACGCTCTTAAACCCTAAATAGCGAAATAGAAATAATTATTGATAATAGTTCGTAATAATATAGGGAATCTTAAAAATATCATATTTACGAATTTCTAGTGTCCTTTGGATCCAAAGGGATCAGTTTTCAAAAACCGTGCCTCAGTACACCGGATGGCAAAAATATTTCATTAATACCAATAGACTCATAAAAATATAAGGAATCCAAAAATATCAGTTTTAGAATTTTTCGGTAGCTAAAATTACAGATATCTCATTTATACACGTATTACTACAGTATATTATTTGTCTAGTCTACTATTCATTACTATTCATCTATCTCTACTTTTCTTACTACCTATTCTTACAACCTATCCCTATTTTTTACAAATTTTTTTCCCATAAAAATTCTACACCATATATTACTAAATTTCTTACACTTTTCTTATAAAATTAATTTTTAATCACTTTTCTTTCTCTCTCCCTCAAGTATCCGTCCACCTCTCTCTCTTCACTCTCCAATTATTTTCTTTTTCAATTTATTTAATTACATCTAATTTACACTCCAAAATTCTATAAATGCCCATTTCTCTTTCATTCTCTTACACAACTCATTTTACTACCAAAACTCTCCCAAAATCTCTCCAAAAATGTCTCTCTACCAAAACTCTCTTTCACCAAATACTCACCAAATTTCTCTCTATACACAATCCAACTACCATTTCTCACTAACCACATAACCATACATTCACTATCATCTTCATACCACATACACACTTTAGGTAAATTTCTTCCAACCATTTAGTTTATCCATGTCATGTAACTTAACATGACTATGGTGTTGTTTTCAAACTCACATGAGCAGTAAAAGTAACAACATATTCATGTTTTATTCTTGCACATGAAATTCCTATTTTATTATCTTGATATTATGCTTTTATATATGTTGTTATTAATGTTATTATTCATTATTATCATTGTTATTATTATGCTAATTTCCTATTCATATATAATTAAATATATTTATGTATTTATATATAATTTTTAGAGCTTATAAGCTCACTTGTTATTTATTTATTTTCATGTTTTGCAATTTATTTATTTCATACTATTTTAAGACTATTCTTTCTAGTCTTAGACTCGTCCTTATCAAGTCAAAACAACCTTTTCTTTCTTTTCTTTATTCTTTTTGAGACTAGTCTATTCTTAGTCCTGGGATGCCTTGATAAAGCTAAGGCTCTTAATACTTGACCAGGTTACCTTGATGAAGTTAAGGTTCTCAATATTTGATATTTTATTATCTTGCTTATTATTAATTGCTTCTAGTATCTTTCTCATATTTATTATTTTACATGCTCATAATACATGCATCTACATAATGATATTGTCTCAACTAAATTTAAAAGTAGAATTTTTCTTTAAAGAAACTTGAAACCAAATTTTCTATTATGAGACTTGTTATTAAATAATAGAGTTATTATCAATAACATATAAATAGAATAATACAAGTTTTCTCAAAATAACAAAGATAGCTTTACCAAGGAAATAGAAGAAATAAACACTTCCTTTTCATAATATAGTCACCTAAGTCTTAGAAAAATAATTTGTTGGTATTCAAAGTTTTCATAAAAAGCTTAAGATTAAACTCTTTTTAACTCCATAACAAAACTAAGAAGCAAACTAGTTTTCGAAGTTAAGATAAAATCAACCCATAAAGTTATAAACCACTTAGGCAAATAATGATGTTCAAGTTTCTAAAGAAGAAACTTATTTTCAAAGAATATGAATATGATAAGATAAAAAACAAAGGATTTTATCAATAAAGAGGATTCTTTTCAAATAAAAATTGTAGGGTAAATAAAAGACAAGTTTTAGAAAATAAGAACTTATATTTAAACAAAAAATATAAGAAGAAATGACTCATTTTTCTAAAATCATTCTAAATGCAAATTATAAATAGGTTATCAACAACTTAATAAACTTTTGGTAACTTTGATCTTTTATCACTACAAGTATAAATTATAAAAGACCAAAGTTAAAGGAAAATTTACTGGTTTTGGAAAAAAGGAATGAAGAAAATAAATTAAGAATATATTCATTTATAATAACCTAAGAAAATATAAATTTTTTTCAAAATACTTGAAGAGAAATTTGACAAGTTAAGTTTTGACACTTCAAAATGAATTGTTTTATAAAATAAATTGTTGAGATACTACCATTAGAATTTTTGCATATAAAGTGAGTTTATCTATATACTCAAGGGATTTATCAATCATATATATATATATATATATATATATTTACTAAAGGAATTTGATTGAAGTTGAGTTGGAAAACTATTTCGCAAAATCTGGAAATATTCGTTTTGAATTTATACACTATGGTTTCGGAACCCAAATGACCTTATATGACAAAAATAACATTAGAAATGGATAGATATTTTCAAATAGGTAGAAAACGGTATATTATATGCGAAATTCTGAGTTAAAGTGAGAAAGTTATGGCCATTTTAAATTGGAATTTCGTTCTATGTGATTTTGACAAACATAGTGAAATAGAATTAGAAAGTTAAAGTAGAATTTCTACGAAATACTCATCCTGCCTCCCGGATATTTCTTTTATCAAGGTGACAAAGGATACGCGATTACCCTTCCTAATGATTGCTACGACTAAGAAGATTGAAATGAACGAGTGATTCCTCTTAATTTCGTTACCTTGCTTGTGCTTGTAAAGTAGTGGCATTAGTATACTAAGAAAAGATAAAAATGGATATGTATAGAGAATCCAAGAATATGTATGTATGTGATTCTATGCGTATGTGTGAATGAGAATTAAGAATATCGCAACTTCAAATTGTCTATTTAAGTATTTTATTTACTCACTTATATGATTGCTTATTGCTTGCCAAATTGATTGATCGCCCCCTAATAAACCTTAATAAGGTTTGGCTTAAGAAAAATAAAACGCTTACGCATAGCATCCATCGAGTCACATCTCTTTCGGAATGCTACTGCTATACTACACGTAGAGTTAGATTGGTTGTTATCGTGGTGAGACATGGGCCTTGTTTCTTCCTAGAGAATCCAAATCACTTGGGGATTGTGACTCTAGGTTTGGAGCCGAGCTAACCGAATGCTTTGGGTGGAGACCTAGGGACTAGCAGTAGAAGGTCGAGGATCTTCATCAACAATTCCCTAACCTTTTATACAAAGGGTAAATTCGTTCTATATATGGTTTCCAAATAACTATATATATTTGTGAAATCACGTGATTGTCACATTATATACATAGCATATGTGTGAAAATTTAAATGAACTTGTTTGAAACCATGGTGTGAATGAAAAAGAAATATCTCACTAAGTTAGTTGTAAGCTTATACTTGCATAGATTTTTGTTGAAACAAGTATGCTCGTGACTTAAATCGAAGATCATGACATTAAGGAAGTCATGGAAGAATGTTACACTTTTATGAAGGTAATGACAACATAGGATGAAGTTACTTTGTAAGGTTCCTTATATGTAACGTATGCTGTAAACCCCTAAAATTTTCAATTAAATTTAATTTTCATCTTAAAATTAAAAGTCAACCGGAATCCTAAAGGTCAACAAAAGTCTAGTACAAACCCTAGAATTTAGATCCTGTATTCTCGTATTCTTTAGCCCTATAAAATGAAGTTCGAGTTAATTAGTGATAATAGCTCGTAATATCTTGAGGAAACACAGAAATATCAAATTCACGAATTTCAAGTGTCTTTCGGACTCAAACGAGATCAGTTCTCGAAAAACATGTCCTAGAGCCTGAAATAATAAAAATATTCCAATAACACAGTTATGACCGATTTAATGCAAGGATTTCGAAAATATCAGTTTTTAATTTTTCGATAACTAAAAATAATAGATATCGCAATTATATGCGTATTTTCTTACTACCGGTATTTTACTAGTCACATCTACTTTACATTACACTATTCATTACTATTATATACTATTTATCTATCTCTACTTTTTCTAACACCTACTCTTACAACACCATAATCTATTATCTTTACTTTTTACCTTTCCTATAACTTTATATCATATCTATCTTACATATTATTATTTTTAATACACAAAAATCCAAAAAATTACATCTCTCTCTCTCCTCTCTCTCCTTGGCTGGTGCACATCCCTCTCCTTCTTCCTCATATTATTTTCAATTTTTCTTTAATTAAATCACTCAAAAATCGCTTCCAATTTTCCTATAAATACCCCCTCCTCTTTCACTTCATTCACACATCTTCTACTCACAAATTTCACTCCCAAAACTCTCTCCAATTCCCCTCTCAACTTCTATCCCAAAGCTTTCTAAAATTTTCTCCATAAAACCCTCTCTTTCTTCTTCTTCTACAAACACTTTAGGTAAAAATTCTCTTTAAATTTCTCTTACCATGTCATGTTACTTTACATGACCATGGTGTAAGTTTCCGAAACTTAATGTTATGGAAGCTACACTATGTTCATGTATTGTTCTTATTCATGAAAATTAATTTATGTATTTCTATGTTGTTATTTTACTTTTGCTCATATTATTATTGATTTTATGTTAATCTCTTATATATATATATATATATGTAACTAGATATATTATGTATTTATATATAATCTTTAGAGCATATAAGCTCATAGTTATTTATTTACTTCCAAGTTATGTAATTTATTTATTTATTTCATTTTGGATTAACTAATGCACCCGTTGCATTCATGGACCTGATGAACCGAGTATATAAGCCACTTTTGGATAAGTGTGTGATAGTCTTTATCGATGATATTTTGGTTTACTCCAAGATGAGGAACAGCACGAAGAGCACCTAAGGATGGCGCTACAAACTTTGAGAGAATACAGGCTGTACGTCAAGTTATCCAAATGTGATTTCTGGTTGGATCAGATATCATTCTTAGGACATGTAGTGTCAGAAAGTGAAATATCGGTAATCTCGAGAAGATTAAAGTTGTAATGGAACGAAGCAACCTAAGATGGTAACTGAAGTTAGAAGCTTTCCTGGATTAGCCAGTTGTTATAGAAAGTTTATACATGATTTCTCCAAGATTGCTGAACCACTGACTCAGTTAACCCAAAAGAATGAGAAGCTCATATGGAATGAGAAACGGGAGCAAAGTTTCCAAGAGTTGAAGCAGTGTTTGGTGTCTGGGCCAATCTTGACCTTGCCAGATCCCAAAAAGCCATACACAGTTCACAGAGATGCATCAAGGAATGGGTTAGGTTGCATCCTGATGCAAGAAGGGAAGGTAATCGAGTATGCCTCACGGCAGTTAAGATTGCACGGGAAGAATTATCCAATGCATGACCTAGAGTTAGCCGCTGTCATGTTTGCCCTAAAGCTTTAGAGACATTACCTCTATAAGCAAAAGTATGAGATTTATATGAACCCTAGGAACCTCAAGTATCTGTTTACTTAAAAGGAGTTAAACATGAGAAAAAGAAGGTGGTTACAGTTGATCAAGGATTATGATCTTGGAATCAACTATTGCCTAGGGAAAGTAAATGTTGTTGTTGATGCTTTAAGCCATAAGAATCATGGAGAAGTCGTTGCCCTACTCACTGATCAAAAGGAATTGGTCAAAGAATTCGCAAGGTTAAGAATCGAATTTGTAGGACAAAGTGTAGAATTGGAAGTTTCCAACTTAGTCTTAGAACCAACCTTGATTGATAGAATCAAAGAGGCACAGAGGTATGATGAGGTAATTCGGTAAGAGAAGCAAGAAGTGCAAAAAGGAAAATATGTTGATTTTGAGATAGACGAAGAGGATGTGGTAAGGATGAAAGGGATATTATGTGTACCTAATGATGAGGAGTTAAGAAAGGAAATCATGAGTGAAGCACACAATTTAGGATACACCCTGCATCCTGGTGGAACAAAGATGTATCAGGATCTTAAAAGCCACTATTGGTGGAACGAAATGAAGAGAGATGTAGCTAATTTTGTGATAAAGTACCCAACATGCCAGCAAGTGAAAGTAGAACACTAAAGACCAGGAGGGCTATTGAAACCTCTCCCTATCCCCGAGTGGAAGTGGGACTAGATTTCAATGGACTTTGTGTGTGGATTGCTAAGAACACCGTCTGGGTATGATGCTATATGGGTCATAGTGGATCGACTCACAAAGTCAGCACACTTCATCCCGATTAATATGACTTTGTCTATGGATAAGTTAACAAGACTCTATATAAGGAAGATAGTTCGTTGCACGGGGTACTAGGAGGAATCATATCTGATCGAGACCCCAGGTTTATGTCGAAGTTTAGGATAAGTCTACAAAAATGTATGGGGACTAAGCTGCATTTCAGCACTGCTTACCACCCGCAAACTGATGGACAATCAAAGGGAACTATCCAAACCTTGGAAGATATGCTCCGGGTATGCGTAATGGAATTTAAAGGAAGTTAGGAAGCACATCTACCTTTGGTGGAGTTTGCTTACAACAATAGCTATCATTCAATGATCAAGATGTTGCCTTATGAAGCATTGTATGGACGAAAGTGTAGATCCCATTTGTTTTGGGACGAAGTAGAGAAGGTAGTTATGGGACCATATCTTTTCTAGATGCAACAAATAAGGTTCAAATCATTTGACAAAGGATGAAGGAAGCCTAAGACTGGCAAAAAGAGTTGGGCGGATTTGAAGAGGAGAGTTCTCAAGTTTCAAGTAGGAGACCATGCAAGCCCGGAAAATTTCAGTAAATAATTTCAAGATGAACTTCGAAAATAAACCCTAAAAATCACTCCAAATTAAAACCGAATTTCGATAAGTCCTAATTCACGAACGAATTCAGAAACTTCTTAATCTTGAGAAAATGAAAATCTTTAAACAATAAAATAAGAACTCAGTGGTCTTCAAATTCAAAACCACGACGTACGAAAAATTCTATATTTAACTCCGATTTACAAAAACGGGTAATAGAAAGCTCAAAAACAAATTATTAAAAAGCAAATAACGATTGACTTTCGAAAATATAACTCAATTCAAGAATTCCGAAAACATTGAGAGATATTAAATACTTACAAAAATAAAATTTAAAATAAATTTCTCAAATTAAATATGTTGTATAAACATAAATATCAGTTTCTAAATTGGCAAAGGTCTAAACGGGAAAATCACCCGGAAACCCTAACCGGAACACAATAGCGTAAGTCCAGCAATGTAGCGCCCCTAACCCTAGAGGCCGAGATGTAGTTTAAATATGTAGAATAGCTCATAGTAATATGAGTTTGTTTAAAAATATCAGATTGGTAAATTTTTGACCTATTTCGAACCCGTTCGGATACAGACTTCGAAAAGCGTGTCCTGGGGCTCGAGATATCAAAAATATACCAATAGTACCGTTAGACTCGTAATTTCATAAGATTTCTAAATATATCAGTTATATAATTTTTCGGGTTATAAAAGTTACAGTTATAACCTTTTTATCGTATTTCCATTATTACCGGTAATTGATTAGTCTTTTGCGCTATTCATTTTTATTTTATTACAAAATTTTATTATTCTTATAAAGTCTTATATTTTTAGATAAATATTTTATTTTATAGAAAATTTTGTTTTTCTAAAATTTAGTTCGTTTCGGGTCTTTACGAGATTAGATTCTGTTTAAGGCCCGATACTAAAAATAAAATAAAATAATTTAATAATTAAAAAATATTTGAAAAATATTTTTATTTTCATAAAATAATTTTTTAGAATTTTTCGGGTTATAAAAATATTATTTATAGCCCATATTCGCGTATTTTGATCATACCGGTAACATATTTGTTAAAATACTAAAATAATTCAAATAATTATTTAATTTTAATTATGAAAAATCTGATACAATTATTTGGAATAATTTTTCTAATTTTATTTTATTTTGTTTTATTTTATTAAGAAAGTACTCTTACAACCCATCTTTTCAAGTACACCTTTCACACATCACTTCTTTTTCACTTCAATCTTTTTACACTTTATTAAATCACTTCATGGCAGATTTTTTTTCTTTCTTTTGGCTGCCATTGTCCTTTAAATACTCCTATTTTGACTAAAATAAATAAATTCTACTCCTTCTCAAAGAAGCTACACATACACATTTATTACACAAATTAATTTTGAGTCAAAATTCAACAAAACCCTCTCTCCTCTCCCCCAACATTCAAGTGCAGCACATCTATTTTGGCTGCCTTGTTTTATTTTTTTTTTCTCTTCATTCATTAATTAAAACACTCATTTCTCTCTCTCCTTCATTTACTCCTTCTTCCCTCTTTTATTCCTTAGCTTTTTCTCTCTCTTTTCCTCTTCATTTTGTTCTTGTTTCTTACCATAACCAAGCTGCCCCCATTCCATTCTTAAGCTTCTACACATATTTCTTGAATATTTTTAAGCAAATCTTCTTCTCAAAGCTTCCATAGGTGATATAGGTAAAGTGTAATGAAGGTTTCATGCATCAAATGAACTTCCATAAGCTTAAAAGCTTAGGATGATGATGCCAAAAATGAAATCTTTCTCTTCCCCACTTTTATTACCTTGTATTATAATTATTTTCTTGTTTAAAGTTATTATATTTTGTAGATCTAACTTTTTGTAGCTTTGATTTTTGTTTATGCCATAGATCTTGCTATATGAGTTATTATTTTTGTTATTACCTATGATTTATGCATATATTCTTCATTCACATGTGTTCATGCACTTAAAACTAGTTTAGAAAACTAGATCTAGAGTTTTGAGTTCATAAAATGCATTAGACTTTGTTTTATGTTCATGGATGACTTGTGATAGCATGATGATGGTAGGAAGTTGTAGGAAACTCAAGATTTATTTCATTTTCAACAAAAACAACTTTTGAAAATTCGGATGAAAATGGAACCATATTTAGAAAAGTGGTTTTTCAACTTCAAAATGTATATTTTTCATTTAAAATGAAGGGCTTAGGGTATAGATACCATAAATGAAAGATTTTGATAAGTAAAGTTTAGATCCATGATGTTTATAGCTTATTACCATGCATTTGTTTTATGTTTATGTTCATATTAAGTATAGATCTTAGTTATGAACTCAAACAACATTGTGAAATTCGTATTTTGGCAAGACCCCCATTTAAAAACCACTTTCCAAGTGTCAAAATGTAATTTTTACTTAAGAAAATGAAGGCTTAATATATGTATATCATCAAGACTTCTTTTTACAAGAATCAAAAGTGATTTCCAAAAGTTATTTTCAAAATAAAAATTCTATTTTCGGATTTTGGCTAAGGCCTATTTTAAAAACATGTTTTCCAACTCAAAAATGAAGTTTTTATTTAAGAAATGAAAGGCTCTTAGGATAGGATATGTAAGGAATGGATTTTCATGAGCTTAGATAGATTTTATCAAAAGATATAACCAAAAATGAATTTTGTAAATTCGGATCCCAACCAAGACCAATTTTTAAAACCATTTATCAACTCCAAAACTCATGTTTTATGTGAAAAATGAAGTATATAGGTAATAGGTATCATTAAGTAGTGATTTTATAAGTTGAAAGGAGTTTTGATGAGATTAAAGTGTAAAACAAGAAGTAGAAGCAAGATGGAAAATTTTGAGTTAGTAGTCAATTTGTGAAATTTCGTAATTTTGAATGAAGGCCATAAGAACACCTAGTATTCAAGCTCAAAATGAATGTTTTTGTGTTAAATGAAGTCCTTAGGTAATTGATATAATGAAGCCTTAAATTTTAATGCATTAAAAAAGTTTTTTCCAAAGTAATCATTCAAAAAGTGAATTTTCTAGAATTCGGATTTTTGAGTAAATCATATGTGAAAACATGCTTACAAAGTGTAAAATGGAAATTTTTATGTAGAAATGAAGGTCATAAGTGATATATATAATGAAGATTCAGTTTTGACAAAAATAATTATATTTTATTAAGTAATAAATCCAAAACAAATGGAAATGATCAAAGATTGGAAAACTATATTTTTTTTATAAGTAGTTGCTATTATGGTCTTGCAAGATAAAAAGTTATAAAATTTCCTTTTAGCAAAAATCATCAAGATCATGTATACATTAAGCTCATCTCATGTCATTCATGTTAGGAAATCATTCATATTGCATGTATAGCTAATCTATATAGTAGGAACATTACAAATATTTACAAAACTACTTTTCGGAAGTTGAAAATTGTTGCTGCCCTAATCTGATCCGAACTTTTCGAAGCTTCAAAGTTTTCAAAACTTGAAAATAATATTATAACTAGATATATCTTTCGAAGTAGATAGAAATCGATATATAATTTGCGAGATTCCGAGTTAAAATGACCAAGTTATGGCCGTTTTAAGTTGGAATTCCCGCTTAGGACGATAATTACGAATTTGATAGTTTGAATGAGATAGTTTGGATTAGTTAAGTGATGAAATACTTATTAGAGTATTTCTTCCTTTTTAAGAGATCCCAAGATCGACGATTCCCTGCCACCGAATTATTATTACTAGAAGACCGGTGATCCAATGGTCGAGTGAGTTTTCTCCTTGTTTTGTTACATTGATTGTGCTTGTAGTTAGTTGCATTAGAAATTATAGGAACAAGATAAAAATCGATATGAATGGGGATGGGATATATGATGAGACTATGATGAATGTATGCTAAAGAATACTAAAGCATATCGAAACCACGATTTGATTGGATAACTGCACCATTCATATTATTCCTATTATATGTGTGATATTGGTTGGTCACTTTAAAGAATGTATAAATATTTTTTACCTAAGCAAAAAGGTAAATTGATCATGCATCGCATCGGACATATTGCATTTGGTAGCATGCTACTCCTACGCAGGGCGATCGGTATGGTCCGAGGACTCGTTTGGATAATGAGACTCGGGATCAGAGCTCATTCATAGGGAACTAAGGCGCATCGGGGATGCATTCCATGTGTGAGCCTAGCCGAGGCGAGTGCTATGAGCCGAGGGCTTGGGGACTAGCAGCAGTCGTGTAGACTTCAATACCATCCCTAACCCAAGATACGGAGGGCGTAAATCCGTTCTGTGTGTGGGATCCGGATACCCATACATAATTGCTTGCTCACGTGTTTGTTCATGCATAGCATATGATTGGTTAATGCTTGCTTGTTATGGTACGGAACTAAGGGAATTCTCACTAAGCTAGTGTAGCTTATACCCCAATAGTTGCTTAAATGAGCAGGTTATTTCAAGAATGCAAAGTGGGGACCGAATTGGTTGGAGCCGGGAATGACTCCGGGATTTCGGGGAAGAATACGAATGTTTGAAGTTATCAGCTGGTTTTATGATTTGTCTTGTAATAGTTTATGTAGTGAAGTCTTGGGAAGAATGTAATTGAAGTTTGATGAATTGTATTTTGAAGTATAGTGTTTTGTAGTTAGAGTATAGTGGATTGTATTTCCTTTACATTGTTACTCAAGTGTATCAATATAAAATGTATCATTCCGATGTGTCTCCTTTATGTGTTAGATGCCTTGTACATAGTATGGAAGCCTTCGCGTGACTGAGGTGGTCATTCTTAGGCTTTAATATCGTGTATAGCGGACTGCCACGTTTAGGGTACCCTTCGGCGCGTGACACCATATATATTTAAAGATAAACCCTATCAAGAGTATACATCGAGTGTGCTCACAAGGAAAGTTGAGCCCACGATATATCAAACCTTTTGAAGTACTGGAACAAGTCAAAGATCTAGCTTATCACCTAACCTTGCCGCCAAACCTGTCTAGAGTACATAATGTATTGCATGCCTCGGTTCTACGCAAACACTTGTTCGACCTAGAAAGAGTTATGGAACTAGAACTAGTACTACTCAAGGAGAACCTCACATACATAAAACACCCGGTACAAATCTTAGACCGAAAGATTCAAAAACTGAGGAAGAAGGGGATAAAGTATGTTAAAGTCCTTTGGAGAAACCATTCTCACGAAGAGGCTACTTGGGAAGTGGAAGAGGAGATAAGGCGAAAGTATCCAAGTTTGTTTGATACTTCAGGTACGTATTTCAAGGTTTTGAGAACAAACTTTCTTTAAAGGGGGTAGGTTGTAAACCCCCAAGGTTTTACGATCGGATAAGCTTAAACCTTAATTAGAAGATCAATCGAAAAGCTTAAAGTCAGTAAAACCCTAATTAGATATAACAGTTTAAGTTTGGCAAATCCCGTGTTCGTAATCTTAAGAGAGTAAGTATGAGATTGTAGGTAGAATAGTTCGTAATAACATAAGATGGCTTAAAAATATCATATTAGTCAAACCGTAATTCGTAACCCGATTGGATATGGTTTTTGAAAAACGTGTCTTGGGGCTTAGAATAGTATCATTAGACTCGAAAAAATATAAGGTTTTCAAAAATATCAGTTTATAATTTTTCAGTAACTAAAAATATCTGATATCGCATTTATACTCGTATTTTCTTACTATCGGTATTTTATTAGTCATATCTACTTTAAATTATGCTATTCGTTACTATTACTATTCTACACTATTCATCTATTTCTACTTTTTCTACCACCTACTCTTACACTCTACATACCTATTTTTCTTAATTTTTACCTTTCCTACACTTTATACCACATCTATCTTATATATTATTACACTTAATTAACACAAATATAAAAAACCAAAACTTCTCCCTCTCATTTTGTATGTGCCGACGCCACCCCTCTCTCCCCCTTCCCACCCCCCTCTCTCTCTCTTTTATCTCTACTATTCTATACTATTATCTATCTCTACTTTTCTACTACCTACTCTTATACTCTACATACCTATTTTTCTTACTTTTTACCTTTCTCATACACTTTATATCACATCTATATTATATATTATTACACTTAATTGACAAAAATATATAAAAAAAAAAAAACAAAACTCCTCCATCTCTTTTTCTATGTGGCTGGCGCCTCCTCCCCCTTTTTCTTTCATTCATTTTTTTCTTTTTCCATTTATTTTAATCACATAATTTTCTCTCATCATTTTCCTATAAATACCCTCCTCCTCTTTCATTTCTTTCGCACTTCATCTATCCACAAATTTCTACAAAAAACTCTCTCAAAATCTCCTCCCAAATACTCTTTCCATTAATCTCCCAAAACACTCCCAAGCTTCGTTCTTCTTCATACATAACCCATTTACACATACTACTCCCATCTCTCTTTGGGTAAAAATTCTTTTCACATTTCTACTATCATGTCATATAACTTTACATAACAATGGTGTGAGTTTCCTAAACTTATTGTTATGAAGCTATACTATGTTCATGTATTGTTCTTGTTCATGAACATCCATTTCTAGATTTTTATGTTATTATTATAATTTGTTCATATTATTGTTGTTATTATGCTTCCATATTTATATATAACTAAATATATTTATATATCTATATATATTCTTTAAAGCACATAAGCTCACTTGTTATTGCAATTTATTTACTTTCATTGTAATTTATTTACTTTTATGTTTTAAGACTAGTTTTTCTAGTCTTACACTTGTCCTCATCAAGTCAAAACAACTTTTTCTTTCTTTTCTTTTCTTTTATAAAGGGACGAAATTTATTCTTTGTCCCAGGAGACTTGATGAAGTTAAGACTCTCAATACTTGAACTTATATTATGTTGCTTAATTTCTACATTTCCTTTTTCTTGTAAATATTATTATACTCATGCTCATATTCATGATTGTTGTCTAAAACACAAAAAAAAAAAAAAAAAGAAACTAAACTTTTCAAAAATTAATTCATGTTATAAGAGTTTCCAAATGAAGCTTAGGACTTTGTTTTAGTAAACTTTACTTTTCCAAAAATCAAAGAAAAATTACCGTGATTTAGCAAAACTATTCTAGTTTGAAAAAGACTTTTCAAAAACCATAAGAAGACTTGTTTTTGCTAAATTTATTTAATGGTTGATAATTCTTTGTTATACAAATTTTTCCTAAAAACTAAATTGAAAAGAAACTCCCTAACAAAGAAATAAACAAGCTTTGCGTCAAGTTAGAAGATCAAAATAATTGTCAAAACAATACTTGAGAAATTATAGTATAAACCACACTAGTGAGAGATTTTTCTAAAAGAAAAAAAATTTAAAGTTTATTTTTATGAAAACCACCCAAGAAACTACTAAATAGAACATAAAGATACTTATTTTAAATAAACTAAAAAGTTGTGGTTTTATCTCAAAGATTTACAAAAAAGGAAAAATTTTAACTTTTTTATTTTTGACACTTTCAAAAAGACATTGTTTTTTATAAAGTCATAGTTTGGACAACAAAACTTGAATCATGCATGAGATATGAGTTTTTATATGCATAAAAAGGGTTTTTCAAATCTATATTGATAACTAAGTAATTATCAAAGGATTTTTAAATGAGTTGAGGTTTGAAATGATTGTTTTTAGATGGGAATTTTCATGGTGAATCTGGTCACTCATGTTTTTCGACCTAAAAGACCTTGTTTGATAGAAATAACCTTAGAAATGAATAGATCTTTTCTAATAGGTAGAAAACGGTGTATAATATGCGCTATTCTGAGTTAAAATGAGCAAGTTATGGCCATTTTAAGTTAGAATTGTCTTCCATATGAATTTTGACGAATCTAATGATATAGTTTTGTCAAATTTCAATAGAACTATCAGGAAATACTCATTGTGGGTATTTTCTTGTTTAGGTGATTGCGAGGAGCATCTCTCGTACCCTAAGGACTACTTTGACTGAAGACCGGTGAACCCATGGCTAAGTGAGTTTTATTTCCATAACGTCTCTTACTTGATTATGCTTGTCGTCTAGAAGCACTAGATTTAAGGAAAAGATTAAATGATATTTATGTAATATTGTTTGAATGAATGATAACAATATCGAGACGAGAATTGATTATAATCAATGCTCGATTTAGTTTAGAACTTGATTTTCTGAAATTCTATGGTCACCTTAAACTGTTAATAATTATTGCTACGAGCCTTTAATTAAATTAAAATCATGCATATCACTTGTGAGTCACCTTGCATGGGATCACGACCCTTATGGGGGAAAGGGATAGTGGTACGATCATTGGATCTTAATTAAAAGCTTCGGGACGTTTGGTCAAAAGCACATTAATAAAGCTTTGTGACATTTGGTCAGAAGCATATAACTAAAGCTTCGGGACATTTGGTCAGAAGCACATCAACTAAGGCTTCAGGACATTTGGTTAAAAGCATATAAATTGCTGCCCTAACCCCGAATGGAGGGCGTAAATCCATTCAATATATGATTACCGAAAAGTCATATATCTTGTATACTCATGTGGTTGTTGCATTTCACTTGGGTGATTAAAATAACTTATTTGATTATTGCTATTCAAGTATACTTATCTATGGAAATAATTCTCACTAAGCTAGTAGCTTAAACCCTTATAATTATTTGCTGCAGTTTCCCTACCTTTAGCTGAAGCCACATGGGCCTTGTTCCCAGGCACCTTTTTTGGTTAAGAAGTTTTGGATGAAGTCCAACATTAGTGTAGATATAGAATTCTAGGGAAAACTTCATGTATACGAAATAGCTTTATTAGTATACTTTTAGCAGGGAATGCCCCCAAATCCTTGTAAGACTTTATATTTATGAATTAATATTATGATTTCCATTTCTTAATTGTTACTGTATCTCTTAAGCTTCATATTTCAAAGAATGGCTCACTAAAATTGTTAGAGTATGCCTTACATTTAATATATAAGCTTTTGGAAATGACTAAGGTTGTCACACTAAAGCTTTAATATTAAATGTGGCGGACTGTTACATTTAGAGTACCCTTTGGGGAGTGACATGATGAACACTTGAGAAGTGTATTGCAGATCCTGAGAGATAATAAGCTTTATGCCAAACTGTCTAAATGTGAATTTTGGCTTAAAAGCATAACATTTCTTGGACACATTGTTTCCGGTGAAGGAATATCTATAGATCTCGCAAAAGTAAAAGCTATTATAGAATGGAAAAGACCTGAAATAGTTATTGAAGTAAAAAGTTTCTTCGGATTAGCAGGATATTACTGGAAATTTGTGAAAGATTTCTCAAAAATTGTGCAACCACTCACTCAATTAGCCAGGAAAATTTAGAAATTTGAATGGAATGATCAATATAAATGGAGTTTCCAAGAATTGAAGAAGAGACTAACATCAGCACTAGTATTAGTCTTGCCAAATGATAAGGACCCATATGTTGTGTATAATGATGCGTCCAGGAATGGTTTAGGATGTGTGCTAATGCAAAATGAGAGAGTAATAGCATATGCTTCTAGACAGTTAAAACCACATGAGATGAATTACCCCACTCATGATCTAGAATTAGTTGCTATTGTTTTTGCACTCAAGATTTGGCGTCATTACTTATATGGACAGAAATGTGAAATATATAGATCATAAGAGTTTGAAGAATGTATTTACACAAAAAGAATTGAACACGAGGCAAAGTAGATGGTTATAATTGATTAAAGATTATAACTTAACTATCAATTATCAACCTAGTAAAGTAAATGCTATAGTTGATGCATTAAGCTGGAAGAATTATGGAAAAGTAGCTTCAATGTTGACTGGGCAAAAAGAACTCATTAAAGATTTTGAGAGATTAAACTTGGAATTTACAATGCAAGGTTTAGAAGCTGAACTTGGGAACTACTCCAACGTATCAAGGAAGCTCAAAAGGAAGATCCTAAATTCCTAGAAATTAAGCAAGGGATACCATAGGAAAAATAGAAGGATTTTCATGTGGAAGATGAAGGAGTATTGAGAATGAACAAAAGTTTGTGTGTGCCGCATGATGCAAGCTTAAGGAAAATATTAATGCATGAAGTACATTATTCTAGATATTCTGTACATCCGAGAGAAACAAAGACGTATCAAGAGCCGAAAAGTGCATATTGGTGGAATGTTATGAAAAAGGGTGTTGCCAAATTTGTTACTAAGTGTGATGTGTGTCAAAAGGTAAAAGCTGAACACTAAAGAGCCGATGGATTGTTGAAACCATTACCAATTCCAGAATGGAAATGGGATCAAATTTCCATGGATTTTGTATGTTCATTACCTAAGACAAATGCAGGTTATGATGTTGTTTGGGTCATTGTGGGTAGACTTACTAAATCAGCTCATTTCTTACCAATCAACATGATATATCTATTGGAAAAGTTGGCACGAATATACTTGAAGGAGATTGTGAGACTACATGGTGTACTTGCTAGTATAGTATCAGATCGAGACCCACCATTTGATTCTAGATTTTGGCAAGGATTTCAAAAAGCCTTAGGGACGTAGCTAAAGTTCAGTATAGCTTATCATCCTCAAATAGATGAACAGATGGAAAGAAACATTCAAACATTAGAAAATATTCTAACATCATGTATCCTAGAATTTAAAGGGAATTAGGATCAACACTTATCATTGGTGAAATTTGCATACAATAACAGTTATCACTCAAGTATTAGGATGCCACCATATTGATAAAGTCATATTTTACTCAAATTTCTATTGATCAATTCATGTTATATGTTATAGATTTTATAGAAATCTAATGGAATTGGTACTTAAATGTGCTTAAATTGTTAATTCAGGTCATTGAGGACTTATATTACAAACATAAGTGAATTGGAGAAGTTTTGCATCATTTTACAAAAACATTCAACGTCGGCTTTTGAAAAGCAACGCCACCAGCTTTCAATGTGAAATTTACCAGCGTCTGCAATTTTCAAATGTACACTGGCATTTCTCTACTCTACGCCACCGGCATTACACTGGTATTGAAAGTGAACAGAATGGAAATTATTAAAGCCGGTTTTACACTGCCAATTTTTAATAAAAATCAAATCAGCCTTCATTGTTATCAATGTACACCGGTAATGGGAGAATTCGAAGCCACCGGTGTTGAAGACGGTGTATATTTATTACTACTCCCGAAAATTAACTTTCACATTAAAGGCCGGTCATATTTAATTCAAGGTCGTCGGCCTTTAATGTCGGTGTATCTCCCCTACAACCCTTCATATTTAAACGTCTCTTTGTTGATCATTTGAAAGTAAGAAATCCTAGGCACAATTTCTTTCTGCTTTTTCATAGCTCCTTGATAGAATTAGGAATTGGACACTAAAGATCTTTTCTAGTTGATTGAATAAGGATTCCACATCAGGATTAAGTGGAAAACATCATTTGAGTATGGATTTTGGCATGGAATTCCTGATCAAGGTGATTTCATTCCTTTTGTTTTGAGTCATATATTGGATTTTATTTAAAGCTTTCTCCTGTATAATCTTATTAAGGTTTTTAGTTGTTGATCTGGATTTTTGGATTGTAGTTTAATTGCTCTTGATTGAATCCTTGTTTGTATTCAAATTGTTAACGTTAATTCACCAAGCATGTATTTTGGATGAGATCTAAAATTCATGTTAGATTAGGATTGCAATTGGGAAGTTCTTTTCTAATCGTTTTTGTGAATATCTAATTGGGATTCAAAATCACATAAGGATATGGGTTTGAAATTCTATTAAGGTTTAGTAATTTTTGAAGATTACTCGATTAATCACTTTCCTAGTAATAGGGAACAATGATTGGTTAATCTAGGATAATTGTTTACTTTAGAAAAATTGGTTTTTAGCTAGTGGTTAATTTATTGATAATACTAACCCATTGACAATTTGGATTTACAATCATTTCTTGGTCAATAGTAGACATTCAATTTATTTCCACATTTGATTTTGTAAACCCCCAAGGTTTTACGATCGGTTAAGCTTAAACCGTAATCAAAAGGTTAACCGGAAACCCTAAAGTTAACAAAACCCTAGTTAGACGTAACAGTTTAAGGCCAGCAATCCCGTGTTCACAAACCTAAGTGAGTAATTAAGAGATTAGTACGTAGAATAGTTCGTAATAACATAAGAAAGCTTAAAAATATCAAATTAGTAAAACCACAATCAATTTTGAACTCAAACGGATACAATTCTTGAAAAACATATCCCAAGATTCGGAATAGTAAAAATATTTCGGATATACTGTTAGACTCGTAAAAATATAAGGTTTTCAAAAATATCAGTTTTATAATTTTTCAGTAAGTAAAAATATCAAAAATCGTATTTATACGCGTATTTTTCTACTACTGATACTTTATTAGTGATATCTACTTTACATTACACTATTTATTTATCTCTACTTTTTCTAACACCTACTTTTACACTCTATACACCTATTATCTTTACTTTTTACCTTTCTCATAACTTTGTATCACATCTACCTTACTTAATATTAATTTAATTAATAAAAATACAAAAAATATCATCTCTCCCTCCTCTCTTCAATATGGCCAGTGACACCCCCCCCCCCCCTTCCCCTTTCTTCTCTCCTCTCAATTTTTTTTTCAATTTTTCTTTATTTAAATCACTTAAAATTCACTCCGTTTTCCTATAAATACTCCCCTTCTCTTTCACTTCATTTACACATTTACTACCCACAAATTCACTATCAAAACTCTCTAAATTTATCATCTCAAAACTCTCTCCACATGCACTCTCAAAACTCTCCCAAAATACTCTCAAACCCCTTCCACATCACAAAACCCATTCACACATATTACTCCAAAATCATCTTTAGGTAAAATTTTCTTTATATATTTCTTCTTACCATGTCATGTAACTTTACAAGACTATAGTGTGAATGTCCTAAAACTTAATGTTATGGAAGCTACTGTTATGGAAGAGCCACAGGTCCACGCTCAAGAGTCAAGTCAACAAGAAGATCAAGTGGCAAAGGTTAAATTTCAAAGGATTTCAAGTCCAATTAGCTTGCCTCAAGGACCAATCACGAGATCTCGAGCTAAGAAGCTTCAACAAGCTTTAAATCAACATTTCCAAGGCTTGATGATGTATGCTAGTCATGGATTACAAGGGTATCAAGGCTTTAGAACAAGTGAGATTCAAGCACGGTTTAATATAATTGAAGTTTAAGTGAGTTTACAAGGAGATTTGATGAAATTGGGCGAATCCACATGAAGGCCACCGGCCTTAGATCTAGGCCGTCGGCATTGGCACCAACCTTTATTTAGGCTTAGTTTATTGCTTAGTTTGAATTCCTTTTTCTCGTATTTATTGCTTAGTTTGAATTTCTTTTCCTTGTATTTATTACCTAGTTTGAATTTCTTTTAAGTCTTTCATGTATTTATTATTTAGTTGCTCAATTTTTAGGCTAACTAAGCCTATAAAAACCTATCTTATGTAATATTTTGGAGGGACTAAAATGAATGAAAATTTGAGAGCTTTTTCTCTTTGTGTTCTTGAATGAATGCATGCTACTTAGGAACATTCAAGGAAGTTTGATAGTCTTCTTTGTGGAGTGTTTCGAAGTTAGGGCATCCGTGTTCTAACTCTCTAGATCAAAACTAAGGCAAACCTAAAATCTAATCCATCTTAGGGGTTGATTCCAATAGTATTCGTAGGTTTTTGTATTACTGTGCGGGGGGTTTATAATACTTAAAAGGGTTCTCAGGTGTGACTGCAAAGGTTCTCGTATCAGCTACACTATGTTCACGTATTGTTCTTATTCATGAATACCTATGTTGTTATTTTTACTTTACTCATATTATTGTTGTTATTATATCTAACTAAATATAATTATGTATCTACACACACACACACATATATATATATATATATATTCTTTAAAGCATATAAGCTCACTTGCAATTTATTTACTTTCATGCAAAGCAATGTATTTATTTTCTTTCTTTGCAATTTATCTATTTCATGTTGTTTTAAGACTATGATGCGAACCCTAGGTATTTTAAACCTAGAATCCGGTAATCTTAATTTGAAATCGAAACCCCAAAGATCGTCTTGAACAAGATTGGATTCGGAACTAGACCCTAACCACACCTATTGATTGAAACCTGAGTTATCAAGATGATTTCCCCAAGTGCTTAGATTGAAGAAATCGAATTAGGAGTTCTTTTGCAAAGAACAAAAGAGAGAGTGCTCTCAAATTCTATTTTTATTCATTGATGTTCTCCTGTTTATAACCATATATGTCTATATATAATAAAAGAAAAAGACTAAAAGACACATGGGAAAAGACCCAAAATGTCATCATAAAACAATTCCCAAAACAAATAATAACCGGTCCAAGAAGCTTTATTGCACTTCTTGAAGTCTTCAACATTCGCGTTGGAAAATGTAAATATTAATAACCGGTCCAAGAAGCTTTATCACACTTCTTGAAGTCTTCAGCATTCAATGTAACTTTCATCTCAGGGTTCTCCATGCCTTTGACCATCTCTTTGGAAGCTTGAATAATGTGAATTAATGTCGGTTCTTCTTTGGTGGAGTTTGACTCCTTTTCTTGCAACTCCATCACTTCCATCACTAGACCATGCAAAGCTTCTTTCATTCGTTTAGCTTTAGCTCTTGTCATTGGTCCTCCAACGCCATGGAGTGGATCACTGGACTTTGGCTCTTGAATTCTCGATGCTAGATGATCCTCGTCATTTCCTCCTTCCTTGAAAAGATTCATCCTCGAATCACCTGCATCATACAAAGAGAGATCAGAAACATTAAAGGTAGCTCTTGCATTACCATAATGACTTGGTAAGTCGATCTTGTAAGCGTTGTCATTGATGCGCTCCAACACTTGAAACGGTCCATCTCCCCTTAGGTGCAACCTAGACTTCCTTTGAGCAGCAAACCTCTCCTTCCTCAAATGCACCCACACCCAATCTCCTGGTTGGAAGACAATCTTCACACGACCCTTATTAGCCTAGCGAGCATAGTGCTCATTCATTTTCTCGATGTTAGCCCGAACCTTGGCATGTAACTCCCTAACAAACTCTGCCTTTCTCTTTCCATCAAGATCAACACATTCATTAGCAGGCAAAGGTAAAATATCCAATGGAGTCAATGGGTTAAAACCATAACAATCTCAAATGGAGAATAAGACGTAGTGGAATGCACAGTCCTATTGTATGCAAACTCAACATGTGGCAGACATTTTTCCTATTGTTTCAAGTTCTTATGAATCACAGCACGCAACAAGGTTGAAAGAGTCCTATTGACTACTTCCGTCTGACCATCTGTCTGAGGATGTGCAACAGTGGAAAACAACAATTTAGTGCCCAACTTATTCCACAAGGTACGCCAGAAATGACTCAAGAATTTCACATCCCTATCACTCACAATGGATCTAGGCAAGCCATGCAAACGCACAATCTCCTTAAAGAACAAATCAGCAATATGTTGTGCATCATTAGTTTTAGAACAGGCAATGAAATGAGCCATCTTACTAAATCTATCAACAACAACAAATATGCTATCTTTACCACTCTGAGATCGTGGTAACCCTAACACAAAATCCATAGAGATGTCAGTCCAGGGTTGATTAGGCACAGGTAATGGGCATTACTTTGGATTTAGCCTGTCTACATGCAATGCACTTGTCACAAACAGCTTGGACATCATGTTTCATTTTAGGCCAATAGAAATGCTCATGCAATACATCTAAAGTCTTTTTAACACCAAAGTGTCCCATTAGCCCACCCCCATGTGTTCTCTAACAAGCAACTCACGCAGAACTCTTAGGCACACACAATTTATCTTTCTTGAACAAATAACCATCATGCCTAAAGTAATCAGCATAACCAGATTCAGCACAAGCAGCCCAAATTTGACTGAAATCAACATCAGTCTCATACAATCCTTTAATGAGTTCAAACCCAAGCAACTTAGTATGTAGAGAAGTCAAGAGTGAATACCTTCGAGAAAGTGCATCAGCTACCACATTCTCCTTCCCTTGCTTGTATTTAATCACATAAGGGAATGTTTCAATGAACTCCAGCCACTTTGCATGTCTCTTTTTAACTTACCTTGAGTTTTCAGAAACTTCAGGCTCTCATGATCTGAATGAATGATGAACTCCTTGGGCCATAGGTAATGTTGCCAAGTCTGCAAGGTCCTCACTAAAGCATACAGCTCCTTGTCATAGATCGGTAGTTTAATGCAGCACCACTAGTTTTTCGCTAAAGTAAGCGATTGGTTTGGAATCCTGCATCAAAACACCACCAATACCTTTCCCAGAAGCATCGCATTCAATCTCAAAAACTTTCTCAAAATTAGGTAGAATAAGTAATGGTCATTAGTCAACTTACCTTTCAAAGCATTAAAAGCGTTCTCGTGCACTTCAGTCCATCTAAACTCAGCATTCTTCTTAACAAGATCATTTAGAGGAGCAGCTATAGAACTAAAGTCCCTAACAAATCTCCTATAAAAGCTTGCTAATCCATGAAAACTTCTGACCTCACTTGCATTCCTTGGTGTTGGCCACTCCTGATCGCCTTCACCTTCTCTTCATCAACAGCAATCCCATTTGCACCTACAACAAACCCAAGAAAAACCATAGTTTCCATACAAAAGGTGCACTTCTTCAAGTTGGCATACAACTTATTCTCTCTCAACATAGCGAAAACAAGTTGTAAATGTGAACATGTTCATCTAAAGTCTTGCTGTAAACTAAGATGTCATCAAAGTATACAACAACAAATTTTCCAATAAAAGCGCGAAGAACATGATTCATTAACCTCATAAACGTGCTAGGCGCATTTGTTAATCCAAAAGGCATTACCATCCACTCATATAAACCATGCTTAGTTTTAAAAGCTGTTTTCCACTCATCTCCCTCTTTCATGCGAATTTGGTAATAGCCATTCTTTAAATCAATTTTGGAAAACAAACAAGCACCATGTAACTCATCAAGCATATCATCAAGTCTAGGAATGGGATGTCTATACTTAACTGTGATCTTGTTGATTGCTCGACAGTCGACACACATACGCCATGTTCCATCTTTCTTTGGAACCAGGATGACAGGAACTGAACATGGACTGAGGCTTTCTCTCACAAACCCTTTCTCTATCAGATCATCAACTTGCCTCTGGATCTCTTTTGTTTCCTCCGGATTGGCTCGATAAGCTGGCCGATTAGGAATTGAAGCACCTGGATAAAGTCAATCTGGTGCTCAATGCCTCTTAGTGGAGGCAATCCCCTTGGTACTTCTTCAGGAAACAAATCCTCATACTCCTGCAAAAGAGACACAACTACACTTGGCAAAGAAGAGTTAAGGTCAGTAGTAGTAAAATATACATCCTTGTACATGAGTACAAGTAGTTGTTTCCTAGCCACTATTGTGCTCTTAACTTCACTTTGTTTTGCAACTCCACTCTCTTCTACAATTTCCTTCTCACTCAGTGTTTTGGATCCTTCTCTCTCTCTTACCTGTTTGTCTCTCACTTTTCCTTTCTTTTTCACTCTTTTCTGGTACACTCAGGTGTTTTTCTTTAAACTCTTTTGCTATCCTCACCTGTCCTCACAAGCTTCCACGGTTTCTGGGGAGTTAGAACCACAATCCTTTTATTTAGAACAAATGAATATTGGTTCTTGTACCCGTCATACGTCACCCTTCTATCAAACTGCCATGGTCGACCCAGCAATAGGTGACTAGCCTGCATGGGAACTACATCACACATCACCTCATCATGATAACTCCCAATGGAAAAGGAAATAAGAACCTGCCTGGTCACTTTCATCTCCCCACACTCATTCAACCACTGCAACCTGTAGGGTTTTTGATGCTTCACAGTTTTCAACCTCAACTTATCAACCAGCAAAGTACTAGCAGCGTTAGCACTACCACTATCAATGATCAGGGTACATACCTTCTTCTGCACATGGCACCTATGAAAGATGTGCTCACGTTGTACCTCTTCACCCTCATCTTTGGCTGTGTACTAAGGACTCGCCTAGTGACCAACAATTCCCCACTCACGGGTCCCTCCATATCCACATCACTACAATCCTCCAATGGAGGCATGTCATCATCATGGAACTAACACTCTCCACCTCTCCATTATCCCGCATGATCATGGCCCTTTGATTTGGACATTGAGATGCAATATGTCCAAACCCCTGACACCTGAAACACTTAATATCACGAGTTCTAGCAAATGGTTTAGTGTCAGTTTTACCTTTAGAAGAAGTAACTGGGCTCTTGGTTCACATCCTCTTTTAGCTTTGAGTCTGTAGTGTTCTTCTTCCAGTTTGACTTCCATGAAGAGTTAGAAGTCGTACCAGATTTAGAAGTTCCCTTAGACTTCAGCTGCTTTTCAACCTTGATCGCTTATGCAACAACTCCTCAATATCTACATAATGTTGTAGATCTACTATATCAAGATCTCCCTATTTAGCCCATTGATGAATCTAGCCATAGTAGCCTCATCATCCTCCTCTACCTTAGCTCGGATCATTGCCATCTCCATTTCCTTAAAATAGTCCTCTACACTCCTGGACCCTTGCTCAATTCCTGCAGCTTCCTATGCAAATCCCTATAATAGTGACTAGGGATAAATCTCTTCTGCATGACTGTCTTCATCTCATCCCATGTACTAATAGGCCTCTCACCATACCTTCGCCTATTACGCAGCAACTGATCCCCCACAACTGGCATAGTCAGAAAACTCAACTGCAGTAACTTATTTTTTTCTCCTCAGTATAATTGTGGCACTCAAATATATGGTCCACTTTTCGCTCCTACTCCAAGTAGAGCTCTAGATCATTCTTCCCCTGAAAGGAGGTATTTTCATTTTAATACTACCCAAATTACTGTCTCGCCTTTGGGTATTCCCTCTATCCCCATGAAACTATACTCCCTGAATCAGTATCCTCCATCTCTTCTAACCTCACTCCCCGTCTTGAAGGCCTATTGGTTTTTCGCCCTACAAAATGCTACCCGATGGTTTCTTAATCTGCTCCATCTTATCCATCCTCTCATGGACTTGCTCCATTTTAGCACTTAACATTTTTCTCATCTCACCCAGTAAGGTGTCAATCAACAATTTATTATCTACTTCTCCCTTCTCTCCGCCAGTTAGACTTCGATCAGTCATATTGCTGCAACAAAAACGTTAGTAATAACACAAATAATATAGACCTCACAATTCACTCCCTCACCTGTTTACACTCATAGATGTGGATTCACTCGTTTCACTCCACAAATAGATGTTCCTTTCAACTACTCTTACAAGTTCTTTGATTAGAACTCGCTTGAAATTTCCTCAATATAAATCACTATGCAACTCAACTTGTCAGACAAACAGTTCCAAACTAACAGACAATTAGTAAAAACAAGGACAAAGACTCCAAAAGAAACACCATGGACACAAACTTGACAGGAGGAACAATATAGAAACTTGATACTAGAATTCTTCTCTTTTTATTTTTTAGACGAATTTCCTTTTTTTTTTAATTTTGGATTTGCGATTTCGCAAATCTGGAAGGTCACGAATTAACCTTGCAGGCAGCCAGAATTGATGGAACAAAGCAAATCAAGAAAGCTCACAAATCATAAAAATATGGAAAACTCAAATCACGATCTGGAATGAATATTCCTCATCACACTTTGCAAATCTGGAAAAGCTGAAATTCGAAAATTTTGAATCCTCAAATCCACAATCAGGACGAAGTCTACAATTAGAATTGAATTGAATCTTGACTTTGCAGAAACAATATAGACTTTACGGAAAACAATATAGAGTTGAATTGAATCTCGAAATCCATAATCAGGCCAAAATCCACAATCAAAACTGAATTGAATCTCGACTTTTTACAAAAAGGAATATTGACGATGGATATTGACATCAACTATATTGAGATCAATTTTTTTTTTAAATACGAATTCTAAGGGATGAACAAGAACAATTAAAATTGAAAAGAATAATTAAGATAAATGATAGATTTACTTGACTCAAGAAGCCGAAGCTCTGATACTAAATGGTGCGAACCCTAGGTATTTTAAACCTAGAACCCAGCGATCGTAATTTGAAATCGAAACCCCAAAGATCGTCTTGAACAAGATTGGATTCGGAACTAGACCCCCACTGTAAGCCCTGGAAAATTTCAGTAACTAATTCTAAAGATGAACTTAGGAAATAAAACCCTTAAAAGTCACTCCGAGTTAAAAACCGAACTTCGATAAGTTCCATATTCCAACGAATCCAGAAATTCCGAATTGTGAGAAAAATAAGAAACCTCAGAAACAAAATAGCAACCCAATATACTTCGTTCTAAAACCTCTCCGTACGACAAATTATATATTTAACTCCAACTTATGAATTCGGATATAATAGGGCCCTAAAAACAAACTGTTAAGGAGTGAATAGTGATTAACCTTCGGGAATAAAACTCAATCCAAAGAATTCTGAGAACTTTATGAGATATTAAACACTTATGAAAGTTGACCTTAAATTAAGTCTCACCAACCAGACAAGCCATATAAGTATAAAATACTAGTTTTTTTTGGCAATAGGGTAAACCGGAAGGTCAACCAGGGAACCTGAGTCCCCAAAACTCCCAAGAAGCTCCATACCTAGACCCGGCAACCTTGTATTCCTAAACCCAGAGTTGGAACGAGAGGAAAAGGTAATCGGGTAGTATTAAGTCTAGGATACTCTGGAAAGATGAGATCAATGAAATTCCAACCTATTCCAATTTGATCAGTGCCAGTTTCGAAAAACGCGCCCTGGGATTCGAAATGTTAAGAAATGTTATCCATGCCGTTAGACTCATATTTCTAAAGGGTCTCTAAGTTATTAGTTTTACAATTTTGAATAGCTAGAATTATCTGATTTTATAAATCTATTCGTATGTCGTTACTACCGGTAGTTAGTGAGTCTTCCAGTACGATTTAATATTATTAGTTACCTAAATTGTTATTATTATTATTATTATTATATTATTATTATTATTATTATTATAAGATATACCTTAGTTCTCCTAGTGATCGGATAGTAATCGGACGAACTTTGGAAACCGGAGAACGAAACCCTATATCGGTCCGATTCCAGTTTAGTGAAAGGAGCCTAGAAACCCTAGATCCCTTTCCTTCGATTTCATAATAAAAAGAAGTTTAAAGTACATGAACATGAATTATTGTTCTAAAGCATATTTTAGACCTTTGAAAGTTCCAAATTCGGGAATTTTTCAATTCCGAGCCTTCCCGAGCTCAATTAATGAAAAGCGTGCCCCGGACCACGAATTCAAAAAAATGTTCCCGGAATATTCATTAGAACCGTAATTTTGTAAGGATTCCAAAAATATCAATTTTATAATTTTCCGAGCTATAAAAATTACAGTTGTAGCTTTTCCCGTGTTTTCGTTACAACCGGTAAAGTAGATGTCTTGTCTACTATTCACAAGTACAACCTACACTACACACTACCCATACCCTATTCTTACATCCTTACAACTACTCAATTATATTTTCTTTCCAAGAAATTTTTGTCTCCTATTTAATTATCACTTTTATTACATTTTATTACACAAAATTCAAATTTGTTAAATTCAACACACACACTCACCCCCTCCCTTCTTGGCCCCCCCCCCCCCCCCCCCCCCCCCCCCCCCCCCCCCCCCCCCCCCCCCCCCCGAAATCCCAAATTTTTCCCTATTTTGTTTTATTTTTACCCATTTTATTCAATTAAAACCCTAAGCCATTCAATATATAAGCTAATGTTCTCTCTCTTTCCTCATTTCCACTCTTACAAAAATTTGCAAAGGTTGAAAACCCTCTCCCTCTCCTCCAAGCTTGCCGTGACACCCACACACACATACACATTCCACAAGTTTGTTTCATTTTCTTTTCTTCTTTAAATCTCCATTAAAGTGTTGATTTCAAGCTTTATTCTTCCTAAATCTTGTAATGTCAAAGCTATTCATGTGTGTTTTCACATTTAATCCCAATGATCAAATGCTAGGGACATGAAAACACTTGTACAAGAATAACAAGCCATCACAAGAAGTGGATCTAGTGTTTAGATGAGTTTTGTTAAGATATCCTCTTGTTCATGAATGTAAAGTAGAGATCTTGCATATACGTTGTTGTTCATGCCATGAGATCCATGATTCATGCATTATATATAGTAGATCTAAAGTTTAGACATCCACATCTTCATGTACATGCATGATCATAGGTTTATTTTGTTTTCCATGCATTGATGGTCACAAAAATATAGTCTTGTTCATGTAAGGGGTGTTAGATAGTGGATCTTCATATATAGAAAGCAAGAACATTGAAAAAGGAAAGGTTTTGTTAAATATGCAATGTTGGAAATTCGGATGAAATTGGGACCCTACTTTAAAGACCCCCAAAATCATTTTTAAACTCATGTTTCATAAGAAAAATGAAGGGTATGTATAATAGGAATATTGAAGGAATGATTTTCATAAGCTTAGATGAGTTTAGGCATGATAGAAATGTAAAAAAAAGAAGTAAAGTTAAATGAAAAGTATTGAATTATGGATGTAGTCAAATTCGTAATATAGGTTCATGCCTACAAGAACACTTAGTATCTAAGTCTAAATTGGATGTTTTATAAGCTAAATGAAGTCCTTAGATAGTATATATATTGGAGCTTCAAATTTTAATACATTAGACAAGTTTTCCATAAGAAAAATGCAAGAAAATGAAATTTTAGAAATTCGGATTTCACAAAAGGCTTGTTTAAAAACATGTTTACCAAATGAAAAATGGAAATTTTTATGCATAAATGAAAGTCATGATTATATAGACTTTGAGAACTTATTTTTATTTAGAAAACAAGTGAATTACAAGATTAAAAATCAAAGAAACCCTAAGGAGTGTAAAGTGGAAGAATAGCTTCTTAGAACAAACCTTTATGGAATTTTCTAGCACTTAGGAGTTCATAAGAGTTTATTATCACAAAATCATCATGACCATGCATATATTGAGTTCATTACATGGCATTCATGTTAGTAATTCATTCCTATACCATTCATGCATGAATCATCAACTAGGAACCTTTTTATCAAAAGCGAAACAATTTTTCGAAATCGGGAAAGTGACAGAACAGAACTGATCCCACTGTTCCGTGGCCTTACTACTTTCAAAACTTGAAAATAATTCTAGAAATAGATAGATCTTTCGAAGTAGATAGAGATCGATATAAAATTTGCGAAATTCCGAGTTAAAATGACCAAGTTATGGCCGTTTTAAGTTGGAACTTCCGCAAATAGCGAGAATTCCGATTTTGTGTAGTGTAGATACATAGTTTGAAGTAGTTTAGTGTTGAGATTCTTATTAGGCTATTCTTATTTGGTAGGTGAACCCGAACACGACGATACCGTATCACCCGACCACCATTGCTAAGAGACCGGCGTACCATGGCCCAGTGAGTTCCCCTTCCAATTTCAATTATTACTTGTGATTGTAATGATAGTCGTACTAGTTGCTAGGTGAAGATAAAAAGGAAGATTTTGTATGATGGGGTTATATGGGAATTATATATTTGTCTGTTGTTGATGTGTGAAATGAACCTTAAGAAATATCGAAACCGGGTGCTAAGCTATTGAGTGATTATCTAGTATTTTATATTGAATGTCTGCGAATAATGGTTGGCCACCTAAAAGAATTGAATTAATGTATATTTGACTCAATTGTAATTGGATTCATTCATATCACGATGGGGATGGAGCATTAGCATTGGTTGGTTTTTCGTGATCCATAAAACGAATACTTGTTGGTTAATCGTGATCCATAAAACGAATTTATGTTCAGTTGACCGTGAGCTTAAACGGCGTCGTACCGCAGGATTCGTTAATCTGCTAACCCGTGATGGAGGGCGCAAGTCCATCCACATATGATTTCCGGCTAGTCATATGTTTGCTGAACTCACTCGTTTGTTGCATTCCACTTGGTTGATTAATTACTTGTTTGAATGTGTGCTGTTAATTGTATTTCGGAAGTTTTCACTCACTAAGCTAGTGTAGCTTGTACCCCTATAGTTTCCTGTTGCAGTATGAATACCTTTGGCTTTCTCCGAGGACCCGTGGACACCAGGTACGGCACTTAGATATTAAGGAGTTTTTAATGAGGCTGGGGCCTAAAGATTAGAAATGGACTCTAATTCTGTCTCCTTAACCGGTATTTAAAAGTTAATGCAAGGAAATGTGTGGATTTGAGAATTGGTAGCTGATGTTATCGGGGGTATGTCCCCTAGATCATGTAATAGAATAATTCTTTGTAAGACGGTTATGATTTACATTCTTGCTACTGTGTATATCTCTTTAAGCTACTACGAAGCAAAGTATGATCTATAAATGTTGAGAGCTAGCCTTACACCCAATGTTTAAACTCATGGGAAGACTAAGGTTGTCTTACTTGAGATTAAATGTTGAGTGTGGCGGACTGTCACGTATAGGGCACACTTTGGGGCGTGACCACCACAACCTGTTGATTGAAACCTGAGTTATCAAAATGATTTTCCCAAGCGCTTAGATTGAAGAAATCGAATTAGGAGTTTCTTTTGCAAAGAACAAAAGAGAGAGTGCTCTCAAAATTCTGTTTTTATTCAATGATTTTCTCCTGTTTACAACCATATGTCTATATAATAAAAAGAAAAAGACTAAAAGACACATGGGAAAAGACCCAAAATGTCGACATAAAACTTCCCAAACAAATAATAAACCTAGCATAAAAAAAAAACATTGCTCAAGACTAAAAGTTTCGTTGGAAAAGTCCAAATATTAATAACTGGTCCAAGAAGCTTTATCACACTACTTGAAGTCTTCAGCATTCGCATTGGAAAATGTAAATATTAATAACCGGTCCAAGAAGCTTTATCACACTTCTTGAAGTCTTCAGCATTCGCATTGGAAAATGTAAATATTAATAACCGGTCCAAGAAGCTTTATCACACTTCTTGAAGTCTTCAGCATTCGCATTGGAAAATGTAAATATTAATAACCGGTCCAAGAAGCTTTATCACACTTCTTGAAGTCTTCAACATTCAATGTAACTTTCATCTCGGGGTTCTTCATGCCTTTGACCATCTCTTTGGAAGCTTGAATAATGTGAATTAATGTCGGTTCTTCTTTGATGGAGTTTGACTCCTTTTCTTGCAATTCCATCACTTCCATACTAGACCGTGCAAAGCTTCTTTGATTCGTTTAGCTTTAGCTCTTGTCATTGGTCCTCCAATGCCATGGAGTGGATCACTGGACTTTGGCTCTTGAATTCTCGATGCTAGATGATCCTCATCAGTGTTAGAAATAAGTAAGTACAAAATCATTCCTAATGTAAGTTGGTAACCACGGTTTAAGCTATTGTGGATTGTTTAGAGAAAAAAGTAAGCTTGTTATGGAAGAGCCACCGGTCCACACTCAAGAGTCAAGTCAACAAGAAGATCAAGTGGCGAAGGTTGAATTTCAAAAGATTTCAAGTCCAATTTACTTGCCTCAAGGACCAATCACGAGATCTCGAGCTAAGAAGCTTCAACAAGCTTTAAATCAACATTTCCAAGGCTTGATGATGTATGCTAGTGATGGATTACAAGGGTATCAAGGCTTTAGAACAAGTGAGATTCAAGCACGGTTCAATATAATTGAAGTTCAAGTGAGTTTACAAGGAGATTTGATGAAATTGGGCGAATCCACATGAAGGCCACCGGCCTTAGATCTAGGCCATCAGCATTGGCACCAACCTTTATTTAGGCTTAGTTTATTGCTTAGTTTGAATTCCTTTTTCTTGTATTTATTGCTTAGTTTGAATTTCTTTTCCTTGTATTTATTACCTAGTTTTAAGTCTTCCATGTATGTATTATTTAGTTACTTAATTTTTAAGCTAACTAAGCCTATAAAAACCTATCATATGTAATCTTTTGGAGGGACTAAAATGAATGAAAATCTGATAGCTTTTTCTCTTTGTTCTTGAATGAATGCATGCTACTTAGGAACATTCAAGGAAGTTTGATCGTCTTCTTTGTGGAGTGTTTCGAAGTTAGGGCATCCGTTCTAACTCTCTAGATCAAAACTAAGGCAAACCTAAAATCTAATCCATCTTAGGGTTGATTCCAATAGTATTCGTAGGTTTTTGTATTACTATGCTGGGGGTTTATAATACTTAAAAGGGTTCTCAGGCGTGATTGCAAAGGTTCTTGTATCAAAGCTCTTTGTGAATATGGGAAAAGACGAAGTTGTTAAGAACCAAGATACCCCAGGAAAATAAATTAAATTCTTATGAGATAAGGATGAAGGATTAAGACATAATGTCCATTGAAGATACTTTGGAAGAATTACAGGAAAAATAGAAGATATACCAACGATGGATAAGTACTCAGACATAATCCTAGAATATTGCCGAGGTTGACCCATAAGGTGAACCCGTTGGAGTTGGAAGTTCACCAGTAAGAACAGTAGGATTAGAAGCTCGTAGGGCTTAGTGTGTCGCCATGGGGTGCACTTTTCTCGCTTACGAAGGTAAAAGATGAATCCTTAGGGCTATGTATCAAATTTCTGTTAAACTCAATGAGTTACAGTCAAGAATAAGTATCTTTTTTTCCTATGATCAATTATCTATTTTGATTGTTGCAAGAAGTCATGTTTCCACTCAATGATATATGCCTTGAATTATCACCTATCGAGGATGAAACCCGAGAATGTACCAAGGTTAGCTGTTTGTACCAAGTATGGGCACTATGAAATTTTAGAGATGTCTTTTGATTGGAATAATCTTCAATGGCATGCATGAATCTTACGAGTTCAGTTTACAAATCGCCCTTGGACAAGTGTGTAATATTCTTCGTTGATGACTTATGAGTTACCCAAAATGGTAAAGAAACAACATTAAGAGCATCTTAAGATGACAAGACGAACTCTAAGAGAAAATAAGTTGTATGCCAAACTGTTTAAGTACGGCTTTTGGCTAGAACGGATATTCATTTAAGACATGGTGTGTCAGGAAAAGATCTTTAGACGATTCGAGAAGATCACAACCATGGTGGAGTGGAGACAACCCCAGATGGTGACCCGAATAAGAATCTGTTAGAATAAGCTGAAAATGACTACAAGTTGGTAAAATAATTTTTCCTTTTTGGAACAATAGTTAAGCCCTATCTCCAATCAATGCTGAGGAATGAGAAATAGTATGGACGGAAACAAGAGTAAAGCTTCCAAGAAATAAAAATAAAAAAATAAAAAAGATAACTGCGGATATCAGCACCAATCTTGATTTTGCCAGACCCGTAGAAATCTCATATGATGTATAGTGATACTCTAGGTTATGGCCTTGAATATGTATTAATGAAGGAAGGAAAAGTCATTGTTTATAGTTATGATAATTGAGAGCACATGAGCAGGACTACCCTCCACATGAGTAGGAGCTAGCCGTAATTGTCTCTGCTTTGGAACTTTAGAGCACTATTTATATGGACAAAAATGTGAGATATATATATAGATCATAAAAGCTTTAGGCATCTGTTTACACAGGAGGGATTAAATGTGAAACAAGGAGGATGGTTGGAGTTGATCGAAGATGGCAACCTGGAAATTACATATTGTATGGGAGAAGTTAAGGAAAAGTGACAGTATAAATCATAAGCCAAAAAGGAATTAACAAGGAAATTAGAGGAATTGAGGATTTAAATTCACTACGCAAAGTATAGAATTAGAGACATCTAAATTTAATGTTGGAACTATCCTTAGTTAAGAAAAGTAAGGAAGCTCAAAATATGGCAAGAGTAGTACGAAAGTTTAAGAAAGAATTTCAAGAAGTAAAATACTTTGACCCCGTAATGGATAAGGAGGTTGTGGTTGGAAGGAAAGGACGGTTGTATGTAATGGAGAATTGAGGAGTTGAGGAAGGGAAGTATGAGTAAGGTCACTACCAATGGGACAGTACGAAAGGAGAATATAGTCAAGTGTGTCATGGAATGTACGGCTTGCCAATGAGCAAAAATAAAACACCGAAGGTCGTGTGGATTAAGGCTTTTGTCTATCCCTAAATAGAAATGGGATCAAACGTCCATGGATTTCAAGAAAGGTTACCCCAAAGACTTCAAAAGGTTACGATATAGTATAGGTGACCATCGATCGATTAATCAAGTCAGCAACCTCTTTGCTAATCAACATCACACACCCTAAGAGCGAGCTAGCCAAGCTCTGCATCCAAAAAATAGTGCGACTATAGGATGTACTCGCAAGAATTATACCTGATCGAGATCCAAAGTTTATAGGTTCTGGATAAGGTTACTAAAAAGTTTGGATACAAGATATAGCTTAGCATTGCTTATCACCCTCAGACCAATGGACAGTCTGAGTGGGTAATTTAAACCTTAGAAAGCATGTTGAGAGCATTTGTTTCGGGAATTCAAGAGAAACTAAAATAATCACGTACTGCCAATTGAGACTTGCTTATGATGACAGCTATCACCCGACCATTGGGATGCCACTCTATGAAACCTTGTATGGACGGCATCACGAGACACCTCTGTTTTAGGATGACATAGAAAAGCTTAACAGTAAGTCAAGCTTAAGACACAGAGGCAGTTAATAAAGCAGGAACAACACGATAAAAGAAGATACATGTCATGTGTCTTATGTTTCGGTACTCAAGGAATATGTACCATGCCCAGAAATAATCATGGAGTTGAAACCAGTTCATTCAAAAGAAACCTTACTCATGAGGAACACCTAATGCTAGACAGGAATACGAAACGCAAGGGTTGCTTAACCAAGAAGCTCTGTTAGTGAAAATGTTAAAGAAGAACCAGGCAACTAAGGAGACAATTTAAGACACTAAAAGAGGAAATTCGGAGTTGATTGAAAAAGGGATATGTAAGTTTTAGTTTTGCAAACAAAACTCTGTTTAAAGGGGGTAGGTTATAAACCCTCGTTTTTTTTTTTTTTAGCAAACCTGAGTTCAATTTCAGAAACCTTAAAACCGAAAACTGAAACCCTAAAAGATTACCTCTGGACCAATCAGACCTTGAAACCCTATGTCTAGCAATTCCAAGAATGGAACCCCGAACAATAGAAATGAGATAACTCCAAGATAAAACCCTCAACTGGAAAGTTAACAAAAACCTTAAGTCAATAAATTCCCAGGAAACCCTAGTAGTGTAGATCCGGCAATCCCGTGTTCCTAAACAAAGAAGTCAAAATACGAGTGAAGAATGTAGTTTGGTTCGTCATAATACTAGGATGCTTAAAAAGATAAGATTAGCGAATTTTCAACCTATTTCAAACCCGATCGGATACAACTTTGAAAAGTCCCGAGGCTCGAGATATTAAATATATGATATTAATACCGTTAGACTCATAATTTCATAAGATTTCCAATATATCAGTTAGATAATGTTTCGGGTTATAAAAGTTACAGTTATAACATTTTTATCGTATTTTTTTTACTACCGTTACTTTTAATGTCTAATCTACTTTTGATTTCTTTCACACTATTCACAAGTACAACTACATATAACCTATTTCTTACATCCTTACAACCTATTCCTACTATTCCATCATTTTCTTTACAAGTTACTTTTTCAATACAACTTTTACTACTTAAATTACTTATTTAATTTAAAACTTACACACACATCTCTCTCTCTCTCATACCCAAAACCGATGCCCCTCTCCCTCTTTCCCTCTCTCCAATTTGTTTTATTTTTCTTTTGTTTAATTAAAGTAAACCCTAATCAATTTCTCTATATATACCCTTTTATACCAACTTCATTTCACTTTCTTTCTTTCTTTACAAAAAATCAACTTTTGAAATAAGTTTTCTCTCCCTCTCCTCCTCTCATTGCCGTGACACTCCACACACACACACACTCTCACAACATTTTTTTTTTCTTTCAAGTTTCTTACTCCACACATCCAATAGATAATAGATCTATACCTTATTACTTAAAAACATGTAATGGCAAAATCATTCATGTGTGATTCCACTAAAAAATCCCATGAGCTTTAAGCTAGGATGTGGAAACACTTGAACATGAGATCGACCATCAATGTTATAAATCTTGTTATTTGAGTTATTTTGCTATTACATTGCTTTATTATCAAGTTATGTTGTTATTATTAATGATTTGTGCATGTATTCATCATCTAATCATGTTCACATAATCATTATAATGTTCATGCATTTATGACTAGTATCGTAAATTAGATCTAGTTGTTTGAGTTCACAAATGTATTAGGCTTTTGTTTTATGCTCACAAATAACTTGTAATAGTATGATGATAGTAGGAAAATACTAGAAAGCTCAAGATCTATTTTAGTTTCAACAAAAATGATCTTTTAAAAATTCAGATAAAAAGGGAAAATTTAAAAAGCTATTTTTCAACTTCAAAATGTGTATTTTACATTACAAATGAAGATCTTAGGGAATAGATATTATAAATGAGTGATCTTGACGAGAAAAACCTAGATCTACTAAGGAATATTTTCAAAACAAGGAAAAGTTTACAAAAGTTATTTCAATCCCAATAACAAGTTTTAAATTCGTAATAAGGGAAGCTTGAAGTATAAACTCCCATTTTTTCAACTCCAAAACAAGATTTTTATTAAACAAATGGAAGCCTTAATGAGTAGGTTTGATTAGAAAATGGTTTTTGAAAGACTAAATGAGTTTTGCAAAGAAAACAATTTCAATGAAACTTTCAAAATTCGGATTTGAAAATAGTCACTATTTAAATACCTATTTTCAAATGCCAAAATGATGATTTTTATGGAAAAATGGAAGTCTTAGGGGATACATGTAATAAAGACCAAATTTTGAAAGGATAAGAGAAGTTTATCAAAGTATAATCCTAAAGCAAGGAAGGGTTTCAAAGAATAGATTAAACAATGTTTTCATTCTTTAAAATTTTGTAAAATTCGTAATTAGGTAAACCACCTATTTAAACATCTATTTTCTAACCCAAAATGAAGGTTTTTATTGAAATAATGAAGATGATGACTATATAGGTCATCAAGGTTGAGTTTTGATAAAAGCAAGTGTGATTTTACAAGAAGAAAAATTATTTTTCTTAAGTCTAGTAAATTTCAAAAGTTTTGCAAAACAAATGTTTTTCAAAAAGAATTCTCGGTACCATATCATTAAGAATATACATATAGATAGTTCATCTCATAACCTTCATGAAAATAGCTTGTAGGTATTGCATATATATATGATGCACTTATAGAAACAAAGTTGGGAAAATAATGTACTATGCATCCTATTTGACATTATCTAAATATATGAGAAATTAGAATTACCAACACCCATGAATCATGCATGATATTGAGTTTATATGTATATAATAGAGTTTTACAAGATATAATGATAGTTAAGTATATATCAAAGCTTTAGTATGATGCTTGGTTTGAAATTCGGAGTGGCATTGTGGAATGGGAAATTCATATAGTATTATGTACCCTACTGTTCATGGACCAAACGACCTTGTTTGTTGGAAATAACTCTAGAAATAGATAGCTCTCGTCAAATAGGTAGAAATCGGTATATGATATGAAAAATTTATAGTTAAAATGACAAAGTATTACCGTTTTAAGTTGGAATTTCCTCTTAGACGATTTTTGACGAACTTGCTAGAATAGAATTTATAAGTTCATTCAAACTTCATAGAAATATTCATTAGAGTTATTTCTTTTGATTAGGAGACTTGGGAGATGGACTAGACCTTCCTGATGATTATTACGAATAAGTGGATTTTCGTGCCATGGCAAAGTGAGTTCACTATCTTTAAATTATATGCTTGTAATTGTGCTTGTAATGTTAGTGGCATTAGAATTAAGGCAAGATAAAAATTTGACTGTGTATATGAGTTCTACTTGGGTGGTTTGATAATAAAAATATCGAAATGAGCTCGTTGTAAATATTTATATGATTTAGTATAGAATTGAAGTATTTGTCATATCTATGATCGCCCATAAATTATTAAATTAATATGTCATGATCTTACAATCAAATTGACCATGCATACCATATGTGAGTCACATAGCATAGGTTATTATACCTTTACGGGAAAAAGGCATAATAGCTGGGCAACAAGGAGCCTGTAAACTCGAATGTTAGTGTAGGGGCCGGAATTTAAAATGTGTGGGGTGGGCACCTATATCAATCACAATATAAATGTGAAAAATTGAAATCTATGATCATATGGGCCTAAAACACCTAACCCAAAATGGAGGGCGCAAATCCATTCAACATAAGACTTTCGAACGGTCTTATGTATTGTGTGCTCACATGTTTGCGCATTTCATATGGTTGTTAATATAACTTGCCTGATATATATTACTTGTTAAGCATTTAATTTTGGTAGTGAAACTCACTAAGCTAGCGTAGCTTACACACCCACAGTTTCTTTCTAATGCAGTTCCTGTACTTATGGCTACGTCCCCGGACCTGGCCAAATCAAGTAATGAGGGACAAGGAGTTATCTCCCTAGAAGTTTACAATTGGTTTGTATAGTTTTTAGTAGCGAACATAGAATGATCAAGTGATGTCAAAAAGATAATACCTAGAATTATGCGTAGCAGGGGAATGCCCCTCAATACTTTGTAGTTGATCATAAGATATCTGTGGTTTATATTGTTATGCTTATCCTATCAATTGAACTATCTGTCTCTAATTGTTTATGTATTTTATTGTCATAAGGGAACGCCTCGCATACTAACATAAGACTTTTGAATGCCTGTGGTAGTGATTCTTAAGTCTCGTTTAGCCTACGGCGGACTGTTATGTTTAGGATCCCCTTTGGGGCATGACAAGTCTACTATTGATAGTACTTTTCTACTATTTACCTATTTTTACTTTTCCTTACTACCTATTCTTACTACCTATACATCTATTTTCTTCCCTTTTACTTTTCCAATACACTTTATATCAAATCATATTCTACATAATAATTATTTTCTTACATAATACAAACAAAAATCAACTCAATCTCTCTCTCCCTTCCCTATGGCCGGCGCCATCTCTCCTCTCTCTCTCTCTATTTATTTTTTTTTAATTTATTTTATTACATCTAATTTCCCTCCATCTTCAACTATAAATACCCCATCTCCTCTACTTCTTTCATACCTTCATTTCATATAACAAAACTCTCCTAAAATCACTCCACAAATCCTCTCTCTAAAATTTCTCTCTACCAAAACTCTCTTCCTCAAATTCTTCACAAAATCCTCATCTAAACACAAACTATCCAACACAAACCACTAACCACAAAATTATACATTCACTACCTTCTTCTTACCCAAAAACACATTAGGTAAAACTTCTATCCCTATTCATATACTCATGTCATGTAACTAGCAAGACCATGGTGTTGTTTTGAAACTCATATGAGTAGTAAAAGTAACAACATGTTCATGTTTTGTTCTTGCACATGAAATTCTTATTTTATTATCTTGTTATTATGCTTTCATATATGTTGTTATTAATGTTATTATTCGTTATTATTATTGTTATTATTATGCTTCTAATCCAACTCTATATATATTACTAAGTATATGTATATATATTTATTAGAGCCTAAATGCTCACTAACTCTTACTAACTTGCTATTATTATTCTTAATGCTTCTATTATTGGTTTTTCTTTTCTTTCTTTTTTCTTTTTCTTTTTCTTTTTCTTTTCATTTTGGGACTAGTTTATTCTTAGTCTCAGGAGGCCTTGATGAAGCTAAGGCTTCCAATGCTTGACCGGGATATCTTGATGAAGCTAAGGTTCCCAATACTTAATATTATTACATTGCTTATTAATATTATATTGTTTCTTACCCTTTTCTTATATTTTCATTATTTTCATATTACATGCTCATATACATGCATCCTTATAATGATATTGTCTCAACAACATTTAAAGTGGAATTTTTCTTTAATAGAGAAATTTGAAACTAAAATTCTCTTATTATGTAACTAGTCACTAAATAAAGAAACTTGTCAACAACAACTTAGAAAATGTATTTTTACAACTTATTCTCAAACTTTTCCAAAGTTTTCCTAAGTGTCAACAAGGATAATTTTACCAAGGAAACAAAAAAGAAAAATGAAACCAAACTCTCTTTACATACATCAAGATTTTGTTATCACCCACCTAGGAAAAATTATTTCTACAACTTCTTTTCAAACCCACCAAGGCTTTTCTTAAATAACAATAAAAAATGATTTTTCTCAAAGAAGTTAACTAACAAAGTAAACATTTTCTTTTATTATGATAAGTCACATCAAGTTTATTAAAACTCAGTAATGATAATTATTTGATAAATAAACTTTTCTCAAAAAGCTTACTTGCAGAAATTTTTACTAAAAGTAATAACTAAACTAAGTTTTATAAGTTAAGATAAAATCAACTCACTAAATTATAAACTCACTTAGAAGAACAAAAGTTTGTCAAGGTTTGTAAATGATAAACTCATTTTCAAAGAAATAAAAGAATATAAATGGTAGAGGTTTCAAAAACAATAGATATTATCGAAAACTTAAGAAAATATTAAAGCATGATTCCCTCCAAGTAAAATTGGTCACAGAGTTAAAGGATCAAGTTTTAGAAATAAAGTTTATTTTTAAAAAATTTGGAAAATGAAAATAAAAAAAAGGCTTGTTTATCAAAGTCATTTTTTTAAAAGAAAATAGACACAACTAAAATTATTACAAGTTATCAACAACTTAATAAAACTCTTGAAAAAATTTATTTTAGAAAACAAAATAAGAATATACTTATAATAACTCAAGAAATTATGAAATTCTTTTAAAACACTTAGGAAAGAAATTGTTAAGATACAAGTTTTCAACACCGCAAGACATTGTTTTACGAAATATAATCATTGAAACAACACCATTAGAATCTTGCATACAATATGAGTCTATATATATCTATTCAAAGGATTTTTCCAAACAATACAAATATTTACATTTTGATACAAGTATTTTCAGACAAAGAAAAGTTTGCAAACTTTTTTTTGAAAACTATAATTTTCGTAATGAATCTGTACCTTGTGGTTTTGGAACCCAAATAACCTTATATGACCAAAATAACCTCAGAAATGGATAGATCATTTTGAATAGGTAAAAATTGGTGTATTATATGCAAAATTTTAAGTTAAAATGAGTAAGTTATGACCATTTCAAGTTGGAATTTCATTCCATGCGATTTTGACGAACATTGTAAAATAGAATTAGAAAGTTTAAGTAGAATTTCTACGAAATACTCATTTTGGGTATTTCTTTTGTCTAGGTGATGAGGAATACAAGATTTCTCTTCCTGAGGATTACTACAACTAAAAAGATTGTGTAATGGACGAGTGAGTTATTCCTCTTAATTTCGTTACTTGCTTATGCTTATAGAATAGTAACATTAGTATACTAAGAAAAGATAAAAATGGACATGTATGAGGAATCCAGGGTATGTATATATGTGATTCTATGTTCATGTGTGAAATGGAAATTAAGAATATCGCAACTTCAAATTGTTTGTTAAGTATTTTGTCTACCTACATTATGCTTGCTTATTGTTTGCAAAATTATTTGATCACCCCAACAAACCTTAATAAGGTTTGACTTAAGAAAAATAATACGTTCACGCATAGCATCCATCAAAACACATCTCTCTCGGAAGGCTGCTACTCCTACGCATAGAGTTGGATTGGTTGTTATCGTGCTAGGACACGGGCCATGTTCCTTCCTAGAGAATCTAAATCGCCCAAGGATTTTGATTCTAGGTTCGAAGCCGAGCCAATTGAACGCTTTGGGGGGCTGGAGACTAGCAGTAGAAGGTCAAGGATCTTCATCAACAATTCCCTAACCTTCGACACAGAGGGGTAAATACATTATATATATAGTTTCTGGATAACTATATATATTTGTGTAATCACGTAATTGTTACATAGCATGCATGGCATATGCATGAAAATTTAATTGGATTTGTTTGAAACCATGGTGCGAATGAAAAAGAATACCTCACTAAGCTAGTTATAGCTTATACCCTCATAGATTTTGTTGAAATAGGTATATCCGTGGCTTTATTCAAGGATCATGATGTTAAGGAAGTCATAGATGGATATCAAACTTTGGTGGAGGCGATGGGAACATAGAATGAAGTTATTTTGTAAATTCCTTATATATAATGTATACTATGTTAGTATTTTGGAGATTCCTAAAAGAATGTATTTATATAGATTTAGAGACAATAGTGGAGGTAGCCCTTAAGATATGTAAACGATCATATTTATGTTTTATGATAAGTATTCCCTTTGTCTTGTTACTTGATCGTTATCAATGTAAATTATGCTACTCCGATATGTGCCCTTGGTTGTGATATACGCCTTGTACATGATATGGAAGCCTTTGCATGACTAAGGTAGTTATTCTTAGGATTTAGTATTATGTACGGCAGACTGTCACGTTTAGGGTACCCCTCGGGGCGTGATGCATACATTGTAAAACTGGTGGCCTTAAGTCAGCGTACGCTGATATAAGAAATATGTGAAATCTTCGAACATTGGAATATGGAATTCAACATCCACGGCGTTGAGTGTCGATATATGCACAAAATACCTCTGAACGCAGTTTGTTTTGTCCATAACAGTTTATTAATATATATATATATATATATATACATATACAGACAAGAGAAGAAGAAGAAATAAAACAGGAAAATAATAAATACAAATATTTCAATATTAGCATGTTTGACTAATTCTTAAGTTTTGAACTTTAAAAATAACTTTTATAAATAGAAAACATTTTTATTATTATTTTAATACTAAACAAATAGAATAGAATATGATAATTGTTTAATACTTGTTTTGTATTGGTAAATATACAAGAATGGAAATTTAGAATAAGCTAAAATATCGAATAATGTGATTTCTAAAAATAACATAAAGTCAGATCAAGAGAAAACGATGAAACTAAAACAATAGAAAATAAATACTAGTTACCATAGTAGGTCAACTAAGAAAACCATATAAAAGTAATAATAACAATAGTGATAAAATATTGATCTACTAAATGCAAACTCTACAATTACCCAAAAAAATATAAATATCAAATAAGATCAAGAAAAGAAAAATGAAAATAAAATATTAAATAATAATTGTTGCCATAAGACCATTAAAGAACCAATATAGTAATAGAAATGAAGTCAAATACCAATATAGAGCATTTAGGCGCTCGTAAGAGTTTAGTAATAGTCCACTGGGATATTCTCTATAGTTCTAAGGATTGATACATGAAACGGTCAGTTAAAATGCCATTAAGTTAAAAGTGATAACCCTAAGACGAGAAATCATTGATTTTTTATATACTTAGTCTCTTCTAGGCGTGTGGGTTATGAAAGTAATTGTTCTTCAACCCTAAAAAGAGAGCATAAATCCTTTTTCCTGTTTGTATTCTAGAACATCTAAGCTTATATCTATGCATATGCTTGATTGATGCATTACACTTGATTTATTAATAAACTTGTCACGCCCTATAGGGTACTCTAAACGTAACAATCCGCACGCATATATAAAACTTAGGAATTACTACCACAATCATTCTAAAGTCTCATATAGATGCAAGGTGTACCTTTATGACAATAGAATACATGAACCAATGGAGTAAATAGTTTAATTTAACATACCATAAGCATCAGAATATAAACCATGAGTCCACATAATTAATTACAAGCATTCTAGGGGCATTTCCCCACAAAAGCATATTTAGTTTAAAAGTGATCTTTTACAATCATCCGGTAAACATTAGGGTTTCCTATGGAAGTCTATACAAAATCGAACACAAATTTCTAATGGAAACTCCTAATTCTTGTATCTGCTCGATAGGATGACACGAGAACCCTCGCAATCACACTTGAGAACCCTTTTGATTATTATGGACCCCTAACACAGTAATATGAAAACCCACGAATTCTATTGGAATCAAACCTAAGAAGGATTAGATATAGGTTTGTCTTAGTTTTTTTTTTGTGATCTCAATAGTTAGAACAATGATGCCCTAACCCAAAACACTCCACAAAGAAGATGATCAAACTTCCTTGAATGTTCCTAAAAGCATGTATTCTTCTCAAGAACACAAAGAACAAGCAAATAGATTTTCGGTATTCAAATATGTCAAAACTTCCTTCGAAACATTCCAGCAAGACTATTTATAGTCCAAGCAAATAGGCATAAAGAAACCCTACCAAAACTAATAAAATAATAATAAAAAAATAAAATAAAAGAATTCATCTATGAAAGGCCGGCCCATTAGCTTCAAAGGCTGGAGGCCTTATTTTATTAAAAGAAAGCCCGGCATTGAAGGATCTTTATTTATTTTCACTTGCACTTGAAGTATATTGACCTGTACTTGATTTCCACTTGTTCCAAAGCTTTGATACCCATGTAATCCATCACTAGTATACGTCATTAAACTTTAGAAGTGTTGATTGAAAGCTTGTTAAATCTTCTTAGCTCGAGATCTCGTGATCGGTCCTTGAGGCAAGTTAATTAGACTTGAATTTCTTTGAACTTCAACCATAGCCACTTGATCTTCATGTTGACTTGGCTGGTGATCTTGGATCGTTGGTTCATCTATAACATTCCCCTCCTCTTCAAAAGGATTCATCCTCGAATCAAAAGCATCACCTACATCAAACGGACTAAGGTCAGCAACATTGAAAGTTGCACAAACATTATACTCACCAGGTAAGTCGACTTTGTAGGCGTTGTCATTGATCCTCTCAAGAATCTGAAATGGACCATCTCCTCGTGGATTCAACTTGGACTTTCTTTGAACTGGAAATCTCTCTTTGCGAAAATGCACCTAAACCCTTTCTCCAAGTTGAAAAATCATGGGTTTCCTTCCTTTATTCACTCTTGAAGCTACTTTGGCATTCTGCTGCTCAATCCTGTTCTTCACCTGCTTATGTAGCTTCTTAACAAAATCTGCCTTTGAATTAGCATCAAAACTCACAACTGGTTAGGTGGTAATGGCAATAAATCAATAGGAGTTAGTGGATTAAAACCATACACAATCTCAAATGGAGAACAATGAGTACTGCTATGAATAGCCCTATTATATGCAAACTCCACAAATGGTAAGCAATCCTCCCAAGTCCTAATGTTTTTCTCTATGATCGCCCTCAACAACTAAATCAAGGTTCTATTAACCACCTCAGTTTACCCATTAGTCTGTGGGTGACAGGTAGTTGAAAACATAAGCTTAGTTCCTAACTTTCCCCACAACACTCTTCAGAAGTGACTCAAAAATTTTACATCCCTATCACTAACAATGCTTTTAGGTATGCCATGCAGACGCACTACCTCTCTAAAGAACAAATCAGCAATGAATGTAGCATCATCAGTTTTATGACAAGGAATAAAATGAGCCATTTTACTAAACCTATCTACCACAACAAAGATACTGTCATGACCTTTCCTAGTCCTAGGCAATCCAAGCACAACATCCATAGACACAGCAGTCCAAGGTTCATCAGGAATAGGTAAAGGTGTATATAATCCATGTGGTTTCAGTTTAGATTTAGCCTCCTTACATGTAATGCAATTTTGACAAACTTTATGCACTTCATGTCTCATCTCAGGCCAAAAAAAAATGTTCATGCAGCATATCGTAGGTCTTATCTACCCTAAAATTCCCCATTAAGCCTCCTCCATGTGCTTCCCTAACTAACAATTCCCTTACAGAACTTCTAGGAATGCACAATTTATTTTTCTTAAACAAGAATCCATCAGACACAAAATAATCATGTATACCAGTCCCATCAACACAAGCAGCGAAAATACCGCAAAATCAACATCATGTGGATACATCTCTTTCACTAACTCAAATCCTAGCAAAGATGTACTAAGAGAGTTAAGTAAAGCGTACCTTCTTGCATCGAAACAGCTCCAATCCCTATGCCACTAGCATCACATTCAATCTCAAAAGTTTTATCAAAGTCAGGTAAAGCAAGCAATGGTGCATTACACAATTTATCTTTAAGTTCATTAAAAGCATGTTCTTGTGCATCACCCCAAGTAAAACCAACATTCTTTTTAACTACTCATTCAATGGTGCAGCAATAGAACTAAAATCTCTAATGAATCGCCTATAAAATCCAGCAAGTCCATAAAAACTCCGCACCTCACTAGCATTTTTAGGTCTAGGCCACTCCTTAATGGCTCTAACCTTCTCCTCATCAACCTCAACTCCATGATTAGAAACAACAAAACCCAGAAAATTGACCCTATCCATGCAAAAACTACACTTCTTAAGGTTTGCAAACAATTTCTCATCTCTAAGTTTTGTTAAAACCAATCTCACATGCATAACATGATCATCAAAACACTTAGAGTAAATCAAGATATCATCAAAATAAACAACAACAAATTTACCTAAGTATTCACGCACACATGATTCATCAATCGCATAAAAGTACTAGGTGCATTAGTAAGACCAAAAGGCATAACAAGCCACTCATACAAGCCATACTTAGTCTTAAATGCTGTTTTCCATTCATCTCCTACTTTCATGCGTATTTGATAGTAACCAGATTTCAAATCAATTTTTGTAAATAACAAGAACCATACAATTCATCCAACATATCATCTAACCTAGGTATAGGATGACGATACTTTACAGTGATTTTGTTGATGGCTCTGCAGTCTACACACATTCTCCAAGTCCCATCCTTCTTAGGGACTAGGATCACAGGAACCGAGCAAGGACTCAGACTCTCTCTTACATACCCTTTCTCTAGCAACTCCTCAACCTGCTTATGGATCTCCTTTGCCTCACTGGGATTGGTTCTGTAGGCAGGTCGATTGGGTATGGCAGCTCCAGGAATGAAGTCAATCTGATGCTCTATGCCCCTAACTGGTGGAAGTCCACTAGGCATCTCTTCTGGAAACACATCTTCAAATTCCTGCAACAAATCAAAAACACACTAGGCATAGATGGTTAATGTCATTAGTGGCCAAACAAGCCCCTTTGTACAAAAGTACAAATATAGGCCTATTGGCATTCAAAGCATGCCTAACCTCACTTGACCTAGCAATCAAACTCACATTCTTATTCTTTTTCTCTCCAGGCCGATTTTCATTTTGCTTTTCACTTCCCTCTTTCTTTTCACACTTCTCACTTTTTCCACTCTTTTTATTTTCACTCTTGTTTCTCTCCCTCTAAAGTGCTTTTTCTACTCTCCTTCTCTTTTCTTTCGGCCTCAACTCTCATCCTCTCCAGTTTACATTGGTCATCATATATTTCCCTAGATGACAATGGTGCCAAAATTGTTTTTCTTCCATCTTTGGTGAAAGTGTACCTATTTAAATAGCCATCATGTACTGTCTTTCTGTCAAATTGCCAAGGTCTACCTAACAAGATATCACCAGCATGCATAGGAACAACATCACATAGCACCTCATCACTATACTTGCCAATGGAAAAGGAAATTATAGCTTGCCTATTTACCTTAACCTCGCCACAGTCACTAAGCCATTGAAGTTTGTATGGTCTTGGATGTGGTACAGTAGGCAGCCCCAACCGATTAACCATGAATGTACTCACCGCATTAGTACAACTCCCTCCATCAACAATGACACTACAGGCTTCCCTTGGACATGGCATCTAGTATGGAATAGATTCTCTCGCTGCTCCTCATGGCATTCCTCCTTTAACTGTGTATTAAGTGCACGCCGAGTTACAAACACATCACCTTTAACTGCCTCCTCAACACTCCCTTCATCACTACAATCCTCCAACTCAGGCATGTCATCATCCCCACTCTCATTGCCAACTCCCTCATCATCAGTAACAACCTCTCCATTTCTCACCACCATAGTTCTCCTGTTAGGACATTCTCTACTAATGTGCCCCACACCCTGACACTTCCAACATTTAATGTCCCTATTTCTACTCTTCTGTTCAGCTACCTTAGGTTTCTCAGATGAAACCCCACTACTCTTACCAGGTGCAACATCAACTGTAGACTTACTTCCTCCCTTAAACTCAGACTTTCCATATCCTTTCCAAGCAGTATTATAATTAGAAGAAGATTTGGAACCATACCTGGATGTTCCTCTATGGAGTTGTTTCTCAATTTTAATGGCAAGATGTACCATTTCATCCAGTTCTACATAATGCTGCAACTCCATCTATCAGCAATGTCTTTGTTTAAACCACCCAAGAAGCGTGCCATGGTGGCCTCCTCATCCTCAACTACATCAGCCCTAGTCATGATCATCTCCATCTCCTTGTAGTAGTCCTCTACACTCCTACTACCTTGCCTCAACATCTGTAATCTCTGCATCAATTCCCTCTGAAAGTACTTGGGACAAAACGCTTTCTCATCAATGCCTTGAGATCATGCCAGGTCTCAATGGGATACTCCATATTCCTCCTTCTACTAGTCACCAACTGATCCCACCATGATATAGCATAATCCTGAAACTGGTCACAGCTAGTTTCACCTTCTTTTCTTCACTAAACTGGTGACAGTCAAAAATCAATTCAACTCGCTTCTCCATTGCAAGTAAGCTTCTGGATCCGACTTTCCCTGAAAAATAGGAATCTTCAGTTTAATACTACCCAGATCTCTGTCTACATAGTCTTCACTCCATCTATTCCTACCAGCAGTGTAATTCTCTTGCATTCTACCTCTTCCTCTACCACCTCTTCCTCTTCTATTGAAAACCATCGCTGCACTATCTTCATACTCCTCCTCTAGGTAGTCATTAACATCCACCACCTCATCCCCTGTGGTGTGGAAATTTTACCACCCTTGATTCCTCCACTAGAACTCGACTCTTTTTTCTCAACAGCTTGTATTCTCAAATTCATACTCTCCATACTCTCTCTAATATCCATCAAAATCTCATTCAATCGCCTAAACTCCGACGCCTGTGCGTCTCGCATCAAGGAATCATCTCTACTAACATCATCAACACCCTTACCAGACATCTTTACCTGCAAAACAAACAAACGTTAATTCAAAAATTTTCAGTTTCCTCACAAGCACTCCCTTTCGTGTTTGCACTCACACAAATGGGGTTGTTCACTCGTGTTTCACTAAAACAAGATGTCACAAAGGTATTCCTCACAACTCTCAAGCCCGCTCTTATATGTTCTTAATCGAATCACACTTTAGAACAATTTCAAGAGCTCAAAACGAAAGGTGTTTTCAAATGGTCTGAATGGTGATTTTCCCAATATCCCTTGATCAAAACAAACAATTTTGATGATCACACTATAATTTGGAAGACAACTCAATCTAACAAAGAACACAAATTCTAATGGAAGAATAATATAGAAACTTAATTAATTTTTTTTTGAACTATTTTTTTTTTTTATTTATAAAGAAAAATAAATAAATCACGAATTAACCGTACTAATAGGGGGCTGAATTGATGAAATCGAAACAATCAAATCGGGAGGGTCACGAATTCAATTGAAAGAAACGGAATGAAACCTGTGGGTGACAGACAATCTACGAATCAATTGATGAATTGACAATCTACGGATACGAACAATCAAGGCTACAGTTGATGTGGAAAGATATAAACAATCTCCTGATGTGCAATGTTATACGATGGACAATGGACAATGGACAGCAATGATTCCACGGCAATGGATCCAGGAAGGTTAATCGAATGGACAAGAATCATGGAATTCCAATGGACGATTTATGAATCAATAATTCAATGAATGATACGGATTTCACGGAAACGCTATCAATTGGAATTGAACAGGCTTGAATTATTATGGACGAATGACAGAATTGAATATTGAATTATGAGATGAATGACGTTATGAACAGCCTCTGAATGAATTAAATATTGAAACGTTATGGATGAACCATGCTCACAGCTCACCAGAACTGCTATAGACCAGCAAATTGACTTCCTCGTTGAATGTACCAACAAATTGACTTCCTCGCTGATTTATGAGGAAACAAAACAAATCAGGAAACTGATTTACGAATACGACAATTGATTTACGAATAAGACAATTGATTGACGAATTGAAAGGTTATGGATGAGAATCAGAATGGACTCTGGACGAGAACTATAAACTTACAGATCAATTGAAATTTAAAAAAAAAAAAAAAAAACAAAAGATTAAAAATAAAAAATATATATAACCTGATTTAGAGCCAAAGCTCTGATACCAAATGATACGAGAACCCTCGCAATCACGCTTGAGAACCCTTTTGATTATTATGAACCCCCAACACAGTAATACGAAAACCCACGAATTCTATTGGAATCAAACCCTAAGAAGGATTAGATATAGGTTTGTCTTAGTTTTTTTTGGTGATCTCAATAGTTAGAACAATGATGCCCTAACCCAAAACACTCCACAAAGAAGATGATCAAACTTCCTTGAATGTTCCTAAAAGCATGTATTCTTCTCAAGAAACAAAGAACAAGCAAATAGCTTTTCAGTATTCAAATATGTCAAAACTTCCTTCGAAACATTCCAACAAGACTATTTATAGTCCATGCAAATAGGCATAAAGAAACCCTACCAAAACTAATAAAATAATAAGAAAAATAAAATAAGAGAATTCATCTATGAAAGGCCGGCCCATAAGCTTCAAAGGCTGGAGGCCTTATTATATTAAAAGAAAGCTCGGCGTTGAAGGATATTTATGTATTTTCACTTGCACTTGAAGTATATTGACTCGTACTTGATTTCCACTTGTTCCAAAGCTTTGATACCTATGTAATCCATCACTAGTATACGTCATTAAACTTTGGAAGTGTTGATTGAAAGCTTGTTGAATCTTCTTAGCTCGAGATCTCGTGATCGGTCCTTGAGGCAAGTTAATTATACTTGAATTTCTTTGAACTTCAACCGTAGCCACTTGATCTTCATGTTGACTTGGCTCGTGATCTTGGATCGTTGGTTCATCTATAACAAGATGCCTCAGCCTTAGCCATGTATGAAAACTGCAATAAGAAAAAATTGTGGGGGCGTAAGCTACACTAACTTAGTAAGTGATACTTCCATAAAGACATTCATAACAAATCATTCAATCAAGTTATTTATTCAACCATATGGAATGCATCAGCCACATGAATAAACAGGATCAGCCGAAAATCATATGTGAATGGATTTACGCTCTCCATTCTGGGTTAGCAAATTAATGAATACTGTAGTACTACCGTTGAATTAATGTGTCGTTTATGAATCACGGGTAACCAACTTATGTCGTTTATGGATCGCGATCAACCAATTTTTAGACGTTTACGGATCACAGGTAACCAACATATGCTAATGCTTTATCCCCATCGTGAAGTGATTATGTCCATGTTATTTGTCAATACGAATACTTATTGATGCCAATTTTTAGGTGATCAACCAATCTCGCAAACAATCAATCCTATAATATCTTAAACAAGCATAAGTTAATCATCTGGTTCCGATATTCTTAACACGATCTCTCAACTCATCAACAAGCATACATAATCCCATAATTCTCATCATGCAAATCCATTTTTTATCTTTTGCCTCATATTCTAGTGCAACTAATCACTACAAACACAATCAAGGAATGAATTAGGAAGTAATACTCACTCGGCCATTGGTCGCCGTGTCTCTTAATAATAATAGTCCAGTGGTAACTAATCCTAGGGATCCAAGTCACCTAAACGAAGGAAATACTCAAATGAGTATTTCAACACATATTTAATCCATTTTATTTCATAAAAACTATTAAGTTCATAATTCTCGTCATTAATGGAAATTCCAACTTAAAACGGCCATAACTTGGTCATTTTAACTCGGAATTTCGCAAATTATATGCCAATTCCTATCTACTTTGAAAGATCTATCTAATTCTAATATAATATCTCCATTTTGAAATCTTTTAAGTCTCAAAAAGTTCGGATCAGTTCTATTTGGTAGCTAATCCATTTTCGAAATTGTTTTTATGAAGAGTTATGAGCTTCCTATATGTATGTTCTTGATGATATTCTACTAGTGAACATTTTTAGAAAGCTTCTACTTAACAAGATGTCATGAATACCTAGCTTAGCAAGACCTGTTTCGTGTTCTTGACAAATTACACTTGTTTTAGAGATTTTTCTTAATAAAATTTATTTATTCTTGCTAAAATTAAGTCTTTATCATATCTATTCCTTGAGATCTTCATTTTTCAACAAAAATCCTCATTTTACACTTTGTAAACAAGTGTTTAAATATGAACTATTTCTAGATCCGAGTAAAAAAAATGATTTTCAAGTGATTTCTTTAAGAAGAACTCATTTGATACTTTAAATTTAAGGCTTCATTATTCCTATCCCTTAAGGACTTCATTTCCTTAATAGAACTTCCATTTTGGTTTGAAAAATAGGTGTTTCCACACACTTTTCCTAGTTACGAATTTCATGGTACTAACATAAGATCCAAATTTTCTACTTTGTAAATATTTCTTGCTTGAAAATTTTTTCTTATTAGATCTACCATTAACTTATCAAAATCATCTCCTATTGATACCTATTCCATAAGCTCTTCATTTTTCACATAAAACTCATGTTTTGGAGTTGAAAAATAAGTTTTCAAAATATAACTCTTTTTCCATCCGAATTGACAAAAGTTTATTTTGATGAAACAAAATTTGTTCTTGAGCTTTTTTGCTCATCTTCATAAATATCCTAACTTTTAGAAATGACAAAACATTCATTTACATAAGACAAAAATCTTTATGACCATTTATTCATTTTAAACACAATAAATGCATAAGATCTCAAATAACATGTAAAAGATGGATGTTTAGAAGCTAGATCTAAGTATGATGATTATGTTAGATGCATGAAATGAAGTATACTACTATGATAACAATGTAGTAGCAAGATTCCTACATAAAGTTATTACTACATGAACCTATATTATGATCATGACAAAAATAGGAGCTTAAAACATAAGATCCACAACTTGTGATGGCTTGATCATCATGTTCTAGTGGTTTCACATCCCTACCATGAAGCTCTTGGGGATTTTTATGAAGCCACACATGAATGATCTTGCCATTACATGTTTTTGTGGTGATAGTGTTTAGATCTATACCTATTGAGCTTTGTAAAGTAAGAGGAGTTGAAGAAAAAAAAAGTATGTGTGAGTGTGTATGGGGAGGAGACCATGGCACACAAGAGGAAGAGAGGGAGAGTTTGTAAAATTTTTGGAAATGTGAAATGAAGAAAGAATGAAAGGCATAAAAGAATACTTATAGAGAGGGGTATTAGGGTTTTGTTTGTATAAAATAAAAGAAGAAAAATAAAACAAATGAAAGGGAAACAGGAGCGGGTCACTGTCACGCCTCGAGGGGTACCCTAAACGTGGCAGTCCGCCGTACACAATTCTAAAGCCTAGGAATGACTACCTTAGTCACGCAAAAACTTCCATATCATGTACAAGGCGTACATCACAATCAAGGGAACACATCGGAGTAGCGCAATTTATATTGATAATAATTAAGTAATAAGACAAAGAGAATACTTATCATAAAACATAAACATATTACATTTCAATTCTTAGAGGCATATCCCTCTATTATCTTCAAATAAATATACATTACTAACCATAGAAGTCATATAGAGAACCTTACAAAATTACTTCATCTTATGATTCCATTTCCTTCATAGAAGCTTAACATCCTTCCATGACCTTCTTAATGTCATAATCCTCAATTTAAGCCATGGGTATACCTGTTTCAACAAAATCTATAGGGATATAAGCTACAACTTAGCTTAGTGAGATATTCCTTATCATTCGCACCATATTTTCAAACAAGTTTATTTAGATTTTCACACATATGCTATGCAAATAATGCAACAATCACATGATTACGCAAATATATATAGTTATCCGGAAACCATATATAGAACGGATTTACCCCTCCGTATCAAAGGTTAGGGAATCTGGGTTGAAGGTCCTCGACCTTCTACTGCTAGTCCCCAAGTCCTCACCCACAGCGTTCGGTTGGCTCGGCTCCCAACCTAAAGTCTCTTTCCTCGAGCGATTTGGATTCTCCAGGAAGGAACATGGCCCATGGCACCGCACGATCACAGCCAATCCAACTCTATGCGTAGGAGTAGCAGCCTTCCGAAAAAGATGTGACTTGATGGATGCTATGCGTAAGCGTTTTATTTTTCTTAAGTCAAACCTTATTAAGGTTCATTAGGAGGCGATCAATCAATTTGGCAATTAATAAGCAATCATACGAGTAAGTAAACAAAATTATTTAAACAAGCAATTTGCAGTTGCGATATTCTTAATTCTCCTTTTACGCATAAGCATAGAATCACATATATACACATAATCTCGAATTCCCCAAATATATATCAATTTTTTTATCTTTTCTTAGTATACTAATGCTACTATATTACAAGCATAAGCAAGGTAACGAAATTAAGAGGAATAACTCACTCATCCATTTTGCAATCTTCCTAGTCGTAGTAATCCTCGGGTAGGGTAATCTCATATCTTTCGCCACCTAGACAAAAGAAATATCTGGGATAAGTTTTTCATGAAATTTCTATTCTTGGAGATTCTAAACTTTTCTCAAAATCGCGGTAAAATAGTATAAGAGGAAATTCCAACTTAAAATGGCCATAACTTGCTTATTTTAACTCGGAATTCCGCATATAATATACCGTTTTCTACCTATTCAAAAAAATCTATCCATTTCTAAACTTATCTTTGTCATAAAAGGTCATTTGGGTTCTGAAAACGTTGGGTACAGATTTAAAACGAATTATTTCTAAACTTTTGCAAATCCATTTCTAACTCATCTTCACTTTAAAGAAAATCCTTTTGTAACAATATATATATATATAAATGTATATTTGATAAATATTTTGAGTATATAGGTAAGCTCACTTTATATGCAAAATTTCTAATGGTAGTGTCTCAACAATTTATTTCATAAAACAATTCATTTTGAGTTGTTAAAACTTTAACTTTGATAATTTCTTTTCAAGTATTTGAAGAAACTTTATATTTTCCTAGGTTGTTATAAATGAGTATATTCTTACTTTAATTTTTTTTTTCCATTCTTCTGCCAAAACAAGTAAATTTTTCTTTTAACCTTAGTCTTTCATAAATTTTACTTAAAAATTAAATTTATCAAAAATATATTAAGTTATTGAAAAACTTCTTTATGAATTTGTATGTTAGAATGGTTCTTGAGTCTTGTCTCTTTTATTTAAAATATAAGTTTTTGCTTTCTAAAACTTGTTCTTTTATTTCTTTCGAAAAGAATAATCTTTATTGGTAAAATCATTTGTTTCTATTCTTATCTTGTTTATATTATTTTGAAAATAAGTCTTTTCTTTAGGGACTTGAAAATCATTATTTTCCTAAGTGGGTGTGTAACTTTATGGGTTGATTTTATCTTTGAAAACTAGTTGTTTCTTGGTTTTGTCATGGAGTTTAAAAGAGTTTAAATCTTAAGCTTTTTGTAAAAACTTTTAATATTAACAACTTATTCTACTAAAACTTAGGTTACCATAATATATAAAGAAAATATTTATTTCTTATGTTTCCTTGGTAAACTATCTTTATTATTTAAGAAAACTTTGAGAAAACTTGTATTACTTTATTTTTATGTTGTTGATAATAACTTCATTATTTTGTGACAAATCACATAATAGAAAATTTGGTTTTAAGTTCCTTTAGTAAAGTAAAATTTTAATTTCAAATTAGTTGAGACAATATCATTATGTAGATGCAAGTATTATGAGCATAAAAACATAAGAAAATATTAGAAACAAATAATAAGCAAGAAAGTAAAATATCAAATATTGGGAACTTTAGCTTCATTAAGGTATCCCGGTCAAGTATTGGAGCCTTAGCTTCATCAAGGCATCCCGGGACTAAGAATAGACTAGTCCCGAAAGATTAAAGAAAAATAAATAAAAGGTTGTTTTGACTTGATATAGACAAGTCTAAGACTAGAAAGACTAGTCTTAATAATAACATGAAATAAATAAATTGCATAACTTGAAAGTAAATAAATAACAAATGAGCTTATATGCTCTAAATATATATACATATACATATTTATATAAGTTAGATTAGAAGCTAATAATAACAATAATAATAATAACATAATATTAACATAAAGAAAAGAGTAGAAACATGAACAAAAACAAAACATAAATAAATTGTTGCTTCTTTAACTCTCATGAGTCTAAGAAACATACACTAAATTCATGTGAATATGAGAATTTTTACCTAAGGTTTATGTGATATGAAGATCGTAGATGAAATGGGTTTTTATGTGAGTGGAAAGTTTATGTAAGAGGAATGAGTTTTGTGGAAATTTGGTTTAAGAGAGTTTTTGTAGAGAGAACTCTTGAAGAGAGGATTTATGGAGAATTTTGAGAGAGTTTTGGTAGTGAAATGAATTTTGTGAAAGAGTGAAAGAGGAAGGGTATTTATAGAATTTTTGGAGTGAATTTTAGATGTAATAAAATAAATTAAAAAAAAAATAAATTGTTGGAAGAGAGAGAGGGGGGGCCGGTTTTGGTACTTTAGAGGGGGAGAAATTGTTTTATTTATTTGTTGTGTAATAAAAGAAGTAATGTGTAAAGTTGATGTGAATAAAATTGTATTGGAAATATAAAAAGTAAGAAAATAGGTATGTAGGTAGTAAGAAATAGGTGTAGAAAAAATAGAGATAGTGAAATAGTAATGAATAGTAGGAATAGTACTATGAATAGTAGACTAGACATATAAAATACCGATAGTAAAAAAAATACGTGTAATCAAGCTATATTTGTTATTTTTAGCTACCGAAAAATTCTAAAACTGATATTTTTGAAAACCTTATTTAATTACGAGTCTTTGGTGTTAAAGAAATATTTTTAGTGTTCCGAGCTCAGGGGCACGCTTTTCGAGAACTGATCCCGTTTGAGTCCAAAGGACACTTGAAATTTGCAAATCTGATATTTTTATGTTACCCTATATTATTACGAACTATTTTAAGCTATTGGCTTAATTTCGTTCTCTAGGGTTTGAGAATGCGGGATTGCCGGATCTTAGACCCTAGGGTTTGTTATAGGCTTTGTTGACTTTTAGGGTTCCGGTTTGACTTTCGGTTTCGTCGAGATATTCGTAAGATCATATAATTTTCAACTTTTGATCGTTTTATATTTTTAGCTCGAAATCTATAGTTTATCTTATTTTATTTATGATTATTTAATAGTTTTCAGTTTTTCGGGATTGTTTAATCGAGTCTAGGGTTATGAGTTGACTCAGTTTGACTTTTGGTAAAAACTTGAAATTTCTGATTCTGAAATTTAACGAAAGATTTAGGATCTTATTATTTCGTTGTTAAGCGGTATTTGGATATATCATTTTGATTTACGTTTTAGGAATCGGGTAGATGATTTGATTGGCGTACGGACGTTTATTCAACCGATGGTTAGATTTTCTATTTTGTTTTTGAGGGTTCCTTATATCTCAAATTAAGAAATCTTGTTTTTGATCTTATTTAGAATTAGGTTTTAACTTGGTTCGCGTTTTAGGGTTTCGTTTCTGGTGTTTGACTTGCTTTAGAATTTGGTTTTAACTAGAGTCGATTTTCAGGATTTAAATTTTGATATTTAGACTTCTAAGATTATTTTCTAAGAATTATGAAATTTTCGGGGGTTTACAGTCACGCTGGCCATGGAGAGGAGAGGGGGAGAATTGAGTGTTGTGTAATTTTTTCAACTTAGTTTGTGTACTAAAATAAGTTGGAAAAGTAAATGTTAGGAATATGATGTAATAAGGTAAGGTTACATTGTAAGGATGAATAGTATATTAGACAATTAAATTATTGATTAGTAAAGAAAATACGATAAAAAGACTATAACTGTAATTTTTATAAACCGAAAAATTATAATAAATAGATATTTGAATTCCTCATTAAATTCCGATCTTAAAGGGTATTCCACAATATTTTTCTAATTTCGAGTCCTAGGGCCTAGTTTTCCGGAACGGATCCTGGTCAAGTTCGAAACAGATAATTTCCCAAAAACTGATATTTTTATGTTTCGATATATTCTTTAGAACTACAATCAAGATCAACTTGCTCTCAAAAGTTCTATGGTTTTATTCTTAGTGAAGCCAGGCTTAAGGTTTCTAGGTTTCTTTCTAACCCTAGATATTCTGGTTTAGGATTTTGGTTTCCAATTTCGCTCTTGAAGTCAAGCTTGGTTTACAAAGAAAGCTAGGCTTGCAAAACTTGCTTGATGTGTAATATGTATGGTTATTCACTGAGCCTGTACTTTTGCTCACACTCCTAAAGACCTTTTAGGTTAACTCTACGACCTTGGCTGGTTACTTCTAGAAGTATGGCTCCAGTAAAAATTTAGAAGCTTGAAGAATATGGGATCTTCGGATTATGTTATCTATTTTTATTTATTGTCTAAGATAGTTAGTACATGAATTATCAGTTATGTGTTTGGAGACTTTTAGAATAGAATTATGGTCTGTATACTATTATAATATTCATTACTTATGATGGTAGATATTTACTAATTTATGTCTTATATGTGTTTATGATTTCCTATCAATGCAACTAAAAAATCATGTTGTTTGAAAATAGGTCATTCTCTGAAGGTTAACTAATAATAGTGCACAAATGTGGTTTGTGTACTACTACTAAGGTATCCTCGGAGCGTAACATCAATCACCTGAATTTCTTCACACTCTTTTGACAACTATATTTGTATGTGTTGAATACTTCACAATTTCCAAATTCAATTTTTCCACTGATAACACACTAAAAAAATTTGAAAAACACCCACTTTAAATTCTCAAGCTGCATGTCCTATCAGCCACAGGCTCTACATGGCATCTTGTATAAAATTTAGGATTACCATAAATCTCATCAACATCATTCCTGAGCAAATTTAAATTCAATCGTGTTTCTCTTCTTTTTTTAACAAAATAGACCCTGACCTTAATCACAAATTTCTCAAAAACCTAACATACATTTTCTCTCTCTTTTTTTTTTCGAACAAATCCTAATCAAACTAAATAGAAATCAAATGATAAAAGAGATATGAATACTCAAGTACCTCTAATCAAATTGGATATGGATTCTAAGAATACCAAAAGCTCTTATACCAAATGATGAAAACTGAACCACACCAACCTATGACGACACTTCATATCAAAATCTAGAATGCAAAATTCATGGATCATCTAAGAAACCTTATAGAAATCACGACCCATTGCCTATATGGAGGCAAGAATCTTGGTATAATCGAAGGCACTATAACCGACGATGGAAACCGATTGATAAGTCAAGGGGGTTTGAACGCCATGGGAAACTCCGATAAGTGCAAAACGAAATTCACTCAGCAATTCCAAAGAGAAAACTCTCAAATTTCATTCATCATAAGATATGTGTTATGTTTACATCCAAATAGGTTTATATACGCTTTAATTAACCTCAAAACTAAGCTAGTAAACAATTAAAACAAGGAAATAAGAAAAGCCACAACAAAAATCCAAAAAGACACAAATTATAATGAAGGTCACAGTGAATATGATGATGGCTAGTGGCCTTTGAAATAAAACAAAATTTACGAAACTATGTTGTCTTCAATGCCGGTGGGTAGGCCTGTGGCTTAATTAGGTATGCCGGCGGCATCAGCCATGAAGGCTGCAATGTTAAGCCGGCCTACAAGACCCTGTAGCTCCAATTCTTTAGGTCATCAATCTCTCGTGTCCCAAACTATTTTATAAGCTACTTTAGTCCATTTAGCTCATGTTTTATCATTAGAACTCCAAACATTGAGCATCCAATTCCTTGAAATGGCTTATTGGATTTAAGTTAGTTGATGTTAAATTTGATGTTTCCAAGATCATATCATCCCGTCCTTCTTCGAAAAGGTTAGTCCTCTAATCTTCGTTCTTGGACCCTTCTCCATTGCATTCATATGTTGGTTTATTGGGAATGAAATCAAATTGATGCTTTATTCCATCTGGGACTTCCTGGGTAAACACATCTTTGGATTCCTGCAGTAGTGAAACAGTTCCACTGAGGAAAGAAAGATCATTGGTTGAAAAACAAATATCACTCTTAATCTCTCTTTTTTTATCAATATTACTCTCTAGTGTTTTACACTTAGATTCATTTCTCTCATTGATCACCAGTGTGTGTTTTTCTTGAGCACTCATGTGTTTTTCACTCTCATTGTTTTCTGGACTCTCATGCTTTTTATCTTACTCATTCTTTTCTTGAGTGCTCTTTTATCTCTCCCTTTCTCGAAAGCTTTCTTTATCAACATCTGATCTAAGGAAGCTTCTAATGGGCTGAGGGATATTAAGTTCTTCCATCTTTTGTTTAGAACAAAAAATAGCAATTCTTCTTTTCATCATATACCTGGATTTTCTACGAAACTGTCGTGGTTGTCCTAAAAGAATATGACAAGTTTCCATTGGTACCACATCACACAATACTTGATCTTGGTACTTTCCAATGGAGAATAAAATTAGAACCTGCTCAATCACTTGAATTTCTTCACACTATTTTGACAACTGTAATTCGTACTGTGTTAGATGCTTCAATGTTTCCAAATTCAATTTTTCCACTAACAACATACTAACAAAATTTGCAAAACACCCACTTTCAATACTCAAGCTGCATGTCCTATCATTCATAGGCTCTAAATGGCATCTTGTATAAAATTTAGGATCACCAGAAATCTCATCAACATCATTCCTGAGCAAATTTCAATTCACTTGTGTTTCTCCTAATTTTTCTTAATAGAAACAAACCTTGACCTTAATCAGAAATTTCACAAAAACCTTAAAAGATAATTTTTTTTACACGAATTTTCTCTCTATTGTTTTTTTCAAACAAATCCTAGTCAGACAAAACAGAAATCAAATGACAAAAGAGATATGAACAACAAGTTACCTCTAATCGAATTGGATGTGGATTCTAAAGCTCTGATACCAAATAATGAGAATCGAACCATATCAACCTGTGACGAGAGTCGAGATCCAATTGCTAAGTTTTACTAAAATAGTTTTCAAAATAAACTTGAGGCATTCCTAAGTATTGTTTTAACAGTAAATGTTGCTTGAGTTGGGTTCACTTGCCATGTGGAGATGATGCTAGATGTTGCCTAAGTCGGGGTCTACCTGTCATAATCACCATCATTGAGCAGTAGTAGATGTTGTAAAGTTTTGTTGGGATTTGATACCAAGTTGTTTGTAAGATATCATATTGTAAAGAACTTATATATGTATATATATATATATATATATATCGAAATCCTTCATATGGATCTCATCTCTGTTTAACATATTTCTTCTAAACCTTGCTCCGATGAAGCAAAGCTAGAAGAAGACATAGATCTTTTTAATAAATTCATTATGCAGACTAAGTTATCTAATTTTATAATACATTTTTACAGGACTAACTTATCCCATTATGTGACTTCTAATTTTATGACCTTCTTGCTACTTTCCTTAGGATTTATGCCAAGCCTCGGTAGGCTTGTCACACTATAGGATTACCACCTATGGGTAATTGTCCCAAGTAAAATTGTAATTATAACTTTAGATCACCACTTATATATATATATATATATATATATATATAGGGCACCCTATGGGGGTGTGACAAATTCCAAAAATCAAGGCAAAAAAATAATTTTTTTAAGCTGCAACATATCCAAATCAAATTGAACAATGGTTTTACTAGTTAAATATATGTAGTTGTGTATACTAATTTATGATCTCTTAAAGACCAATAGACTAAGGAATTTATAACACAAGTTTAGAACATTTATTTACAAAACTAACTTAGTTAATCAACCTAAGTCCAACTTGACTTAATAGACTTAATAAACTAAAATCACTTAGATTAATTAAGGTCTTATAGGGCATATAACAATGTTTTAGTAAAACAAGTGAATATGACTTAGTAATTAGAGTAAATGACTAATTCTATACAACTTAACTAAGTTAATTATGTTTATATTAAATGTAACTTGAAATATAATAGGCGTAACACTTAATTTGATTTAATATGGATTATAAGTATAAAATGAATTAGTTAATAAATCTAAGTGCAACTTGACCTAATGAACTTTGATAAGCTAAAATTAATTAGATAGTTTAAGTTTAATCAATTCTACTAAGTTAAGTTAAAATAAACTTAATAACTTGTAAATAGCTTAAATATAGTTGTAATTTGTTAGCCTTTAAATAATGAAGGAAATATGTTGTTTCAAATATATGTTTGTAAAAGAAAGTTTTTAGTATAAGTTTCTATTTCAATCAAGTGTAGAATAATGAACTAAAAATGGGTTGAAATACTAAAATTTGATAGAATGTATATATTGATAAAAGTGTTTGAGTATTTATTATTATTTTCATAGGTGGAGCAAAATAATATTTGGTTTTCCAAGAGTATGCTATGACTTAGTTTGGATAACAGGTGGGTAAAATTAATCTTATCATATAGCTTGTGCTTATAATTTAATTGCATATGTACTACTACAAACTTGATTGGCTATGTATGGGGAATTGGGTACTTGTGTGTTGTTTGGTGATTATTTTAGTTGATAACTTGTTAATTTAAAAAAGATCACACATTGTTTGTAATTTTTGAGTTGTGATTGTTGATGATTATCTGTTAATTGGTTGGTCGCTTTAATAAATGGACTTAATACTATCTGAATAGTTAATCAACTAATCATACATGGCACGATAGCATACATTACATCAGCATGGTATTCACATCACATATTAATTGTAACGCCCTAAACTAAGGTATTACAACCCGCCACGTGTCCCTTTCTTAAAAGAGACACGCAAAGGCTCTAAATCTCAATACCACAAAAATAAACATATAAAAATCTCCATGAACCCACATTTAAGGGCACTCTAAAAGGAACAAAACCTATGAAACCTGTAATTTATAACTTTCAAATATCTCCTATAATATAAACTAAATCCGAGTTGGCAAAAACCAAAGCCAACAATAATCCAAAAAAGATCTATCTTCCAACTAAAAACATATAATCCTGTTTAATAAACTATTACATGAAAACCAATACTTCAAATCCTCAAAAAGATAACTAATCAAAATATTGTTTCAAAAATCTTCAATAACTCAAGAAATCTTTTTCATAGGTCATGTATAACATCCTATTCCTCTGAAGTATAGTCAGGTCCACTATCGCCATCCCCATGATCACAATACAAGTCATAACCAGACAAGTCATAAACAATATCTCCATCACCTGTACCTGAAAAAGAAAGGAATGAGCGAAAACGCCCAGTACGCCAGTCCACAAACAATATGCAAATGCACAAACAACATGTATAGATATGTGCAACTAACTAAATGCAAACAATAGGATTATTATCTTCATTAAGCAAGCAAAACAACACAGTTCAGAATCATAGATCTCTGATCCCAAACTTGGAGTTACTCAGACTCCAAAAAAACAACCAGATATCGAAAATAAATAATTATATACATATATTGGTGAATGGGTACTCCCCAAACACCCACGGCCATACTGCCAATAAACCTATATCTACCGGAATCATCTCCAAGTGCAACTCCACTAGGGACAACGACACACAAGGATCATCAGGGTGTCTCACCAGTATCACTGTCTGCCAGGTCTTTACTGGTCAAAGCCAAAGACATTCAGAAAAACAATTTAAGCCAAATAGAATTAAGTTCATTTATATATCTGTTCCTACAGGCAACAATCAGAAAACTAAACCTGCAAGCAAATACAACAAACAAGGAAAGGTCGTACCTTTTCCAATTCCAGGAACAAATCTCTCAAAATCCTTAAATTCTTAAAAACAACAAGAAATCTCCAAATCTCCTCTCAAGATATCATAACTGTAGAATCTCTTTGATCAAATCCCCAGAAATCCCAAACTCTACGAAACCCTAATTGCATGAATCCAGAAAAAACAGAAAATCACCAACAAGAATCATTCTTCATTAAACTTATGGATTAACGGAATAAACTTACGTAGATTTCTTCAGAATCTAAACTCAGATTTCTCCAACCAAAAATCATATCAGAACCCCAAAAATCATAACTTCTCCAAAACCTAGATAGAAAAATCTATAAGATCAGACATGATATATCACTAATCGTTTTTGTTTAAATCTACGATTAAAAAGACATAACTTACTGATTTGAATCTTGATCCTTGCTTGTTTTCCCGAAAGATTGGATCTTGATAAAAACTAGGGTTTCCAATAAAAAGCCCTTCAAAATCCAAACAAAAACCCTAAGGAAACGAAACGATATATGAAGATCTTGATAGATAAAGGCAAGATTACTTACTCTTGATCCAAATCTGATCTCCCTTGATATTGTTCTTCAAAAACACCCAAAAACTCTCAATTCTCTCCTTTTGGTCAAAGGAAGGAGGTTACAAATGAAAAACACGAACCCTAGGATTTCTTATAACAGCACAGGAAACGAAAGGACACTTCATGTATTATATGCCTGCTAATAATACACATAAATAAAACTTATAAGGATGGACTATAAAACCCTCTTATTTTATATCAAATGACAAACTTGCCCTTCTTTATAATTTATTTATCTTTATATTACATTAATATTCTGCTTCTATGGTAATGTCAAAATAATTCAGTGGATACGTTTCTCTAATGGGTTAACGCACGATTGTCAATTCCATAAGAACTAAGTAGGCTCAAAGAATGTTGCCTACGTTGGAGTTGGCTTTAGGGATTAATACTTAGGGAGTTTATGAGGTTCTAAGGTGAATTGGAGGTTGTATTAGTTATGTATATATAAATAATAAATGAGTTTCAAAAGAAATCCTCCTAATGAGTTGAGAAAATTCTCCCTTCCTTAATGCTTAGTTTCTCCTGAGCATGAAGGACTTGAGCTGGTCTTTTAACCTCTAAGAGAAGGTGTAAATCTCATTGGTTTGAATTCCGATCATCCAAACTGTGCATATTATATGGCTAAGTGTTACATTGCATATGTTTGTTAATAATACTTGCTTGGCATTTGCTTGATGTGTGATCAGGTCTTGTTATTTATTAAGCTATGATTTAGCTCATACCCCTATAATTTTGTGCAGGAATAGCTCAAGTCAATAATAGGCTAAGAATGTGTGAAGTTATCTCCTTTAATGAAGTTCTGGAAACCAAGAAGATGATCTTAGAATATAAATTCATACATATAATGTCAAGTTTAAGATTTTGTAATGATGTATGACATAAGCTTAGAATGAATTAGAATAGTTGTATGATGGCTTGATATGTTGTAATATATGTTATCTATCATATTTTGCTATTTGGTAGGAAATAACGATTCTTTACAGTTCTAGAGGACCATAGGAATGGGTATTTCCTTAGTTATCACAATATTTTTTTTTATACAATTAGAACTTATGTAACAAATAGTAAGTATAGTTTTACAAATCTCTAACTTGCAAAACAATTCTCATCCTAGATGCATATTGATAATTTCAAGTTTCCTTCTAGATCCCCTTTTGGAGCGTAGCATAACAAACTCACCTAACTTTGAATAGAATCAATATAATCTAATACTTAGTTACAACCTCTCCGAGAGTTTAACCTAATTCTCACTAAAATTTTTATTATTGCACATACATTCAATACACTAGCCAGTAGTTTTTAAACAATAAAAAGTCTTAAGCATAAGGTTATTGATGTACAAACTTAAAAACCAAAGTCAAAAAGTCAATTTAATATTGAATCATATTTTTTATGGATAATTTTACTACCTCATAAGTCACATTTGTTTTTTTTCAGTAACATATAAAAATCAATATATCATTAAATTTTAATTACTTCTAAACAGTCTATCATTAAACTCTTTTACTTATAAAACTATATTGAAGTTAAGATATCAAATAAAATTTTTACACGATCTTCTTGTACTAAATTTGACATCCTTTTACCTATTAAAAATGCGTGAATATACTTATTGATCAAATTTACTTATCTGATTTTGAATACGCTTACAAGATTAGAGGAAATTCTTTTCCATAAGATAGAAGAGTTTGGCGTTAGAAAATGAAATTTTCAAGGAAACCGCTCTACCTTAAGAAGGGATGGACTTCCACAACAACAAAATGCAGTAACGCCTCTAAAACTAGCATGGCTAAATCAAAATGCAAGAATGGCAAAACCCCTCAACATATAGATCAGTGCACAACGCAGATAAATGGGACTGATTAAGTTCAGCATAGTTTTAGTGGCTGAAAGTACGACCCACTCAAAAGTACTAGGGTGAGCACATGCAGCTCAGAAGACCGGACGACAATCCTTCAGTTGCGTATGTCAGTACTTACTGAAAAAGTCGCGAAAGAAAGTAGCACATAAGTTTCTTTGCCTTCCAGCACATGGAACGTGCATATGGGCAAAAACAAAATGATATATTGTTTGTAGACTAAAGTAGCAATAGAAGCAGCAGCAGCAGCGGAGGCGGCTGCCATATGTTAATACTTGCTTTATCTTTGCAGTGTCGGCGTAAATTATTCTGCAGTCCATCAATCTGATGGTTTCTGAAAATTGAATGATGCGAGATGTCATTTGGTAGGACACCATAAAACCCTGCAACAGTCCATAGTACTTTCAAAAGGAACCAAAATAAGTGATTACATAAGAGTTGGGATGATCAACTCAAATAGGAGTCTTGCTGGAGAGTTGGACTACAAGGAAGCAAATGTGTCTTGCTGTAGAGTTGGACTACAAGGAAGCAAATGTGCAATGTTTTTCTATAGATTAATTGATTGAAGTAGCAGCATTTACAAGCTACTTGCTTTCGTCACAAAACACAACATAAATCAGGTTTCCTTCGTGCTTCAGAATATGGTAGTATAAGGCACTTTTGAACGAATATACAAGGTACCAGCACAGGACCTGCAGATCTGTTGAGATATGCGAGAGTGAAAAAAACCTGTGCTACAAACTACTATAATTAATATAATGTCTAACCAGGCAATAAAACCTCAATCAACGCATGATGCCTGCAGCTCACCCATGAAAGGAGAGTATTTAGCTGGGCGGGGTTACTTTCCACCAGATGGATTCCAGCTAGCTCTTCTGCACACTCATGCTGAATCAGAGTTCAAACCTGCTGTTACCAATCAAATGATGACTAAAGAAAGCCAATCCACCTATATTGATTCAACAGATCCAAACTCAACACCAGGTGTGTACCAAAGGTCCTACCAAAGAACCACACTAAAGCTCCTAATCAGAATCTGAGTCAATTGAAAGGTACAGACGTGGTCTGACTGAGCGTTTTTGTCGAGGAAATGAGAAAGGGCTGTCTTCTGATCTCTGCCTGCTTACCCTCTCAGATCTAGTATCATTCATACCGAGAAGCAAAGAAGCTGCATTAAAAGGAAAATCATCTCATGGGAAAACATCACATATATTTCTTAAGCCGATATTGTTGCAAATTACTCATAAAATTATCAAGAAATATCATTGTAAAGCTACCAAGAGAGGCAGGCCACAGAGGATTCTAAAAACATTTCTTTTCAAGTACAAATGACCCAAAAAATATAAAGAAAATAGAATTAGTAGTTAACTTTTGGACTTTAACCAGGAAACAAAAAATCATAATATTAAGGGTCTGTTTATTTCCTCATATTTTGGTGCTTTTGGCATCATATGTTTTGTCGTTTTCAAATAAATTTTTGTCAAGAAACAGATATCAATGAAAAACCGATAGTTTTACTCGTAAACAAACCAAAAAATGATACAGATAAATTACAGATGTAAATCAAATACAGATACGATATAAATAAAAATCCAATAATTCAAACAGACCCTAAATGAATAAATCGACTGTAAATCAAATTACATTAGGGCATATTGAACTTAAGGTGAGTTAGTTCCATGCAAAATGTCATCCAAACTTTTTATCCAAGTTTGTTACAGTCCATGGTATGCAGTTGGAAAACATCACCAACGATGGCCATTTGTTAAGATGGTTAGTAACCACAAAATGTGCTAATTAGAAAATAAAGAAATGAATTTCTCTCATTTGAAATTTTTCATGATGGTTAACTACTGCTGTAAGCCATCAGCTGTGACTTCAGCTTTCCACCATTAACTGCCACTAAAAATGGCTAGCAACTGTGACAACTTGAGATTACTGCAATAATAATTGATAATCTCAAACCACTGATTATAATAAATATAAAAAAAAAAAAAAAGTGCAGTTAACTTTTTCTACGAAACAAAAGCAGAGTGTGTATGTCACATTGGTGTACTTAAAGCAGGAAGCCTCAACGAGCTTTTTACCCTAAAGGGATAACATTGCAAACAATGAAGCAGAAAGCACAAACCTGTATCCGCCAAAGAATCCATGCCCATCTGCCGATGCGATCTGCTGCTTTTGATTAAATCCATTAGCAGATGGAGATTCACAATTACCAACTGTGGCATCACCCCCAAGCCTAAGGGATATCCAATCATCTGGGTGCATACCATTTGATGTATCATTTTGGGCTCGCATATCAGATTGCAGTTGTGCCCCTGAAGGTCTGGTTGGAAGGAATATTTGGAGGGAGGGATCATCTCTACCAATAGCCAAGGGATTATCAACTAAATTCCCATTTATGTCAGTGTCAGCTCGCACTACAGAAGAATCCTGCATAAAGGTAGGCTGACCAGCAGATCCAATAGCAGTTTCTGGAGCTAAAGTATAGCCATTCATTGGATTAGTACAATTCATCGGCCCCTGCTGCAAATCGACTAAAGCATCTGAAACATCTGGATCTGAAGTAAATAATTGAAAACCTGGGCCTCCTTGAGAACCCGAAGGCATCTGCCATAATGGCATTCCTCCAAAGTCATCATCATTGGAATTGAAGAAGCAAGAACTTCCATTAGTTCCAAGGGCAGGATCATCAAATGCATCAGGAATCCCAGGATGCATGGGAAAATTAATCCCACCAGGGTCAGTTTGAGTGTTCTCATAAATACTCCTAGAAGATATTAATATATCATTATCGTCATCTGAGTCACTAAGAACAATGATTTCGGCATCCCCTACTGGTACTGAAGGATTTTGATCAGCAAATGCAAATGTTGAACCACCATTTGGTGGAATGGAGTCAAGTTCAATGCCATTATGAGCAGAGAAATCAAAATTTCCACCACCGTCTTGATTAACGCTTGGATCTTCACCTTCCCTTCCACTTCCAGTGGCGCTGCTGCTCATTGGGATAACTTTTGGCTCATGGTCTCCAAATTTATCATATAATCTACTGCTGGAAGATGTGTTCACATCATCCGGTTTGCTTACTTCCCAAATCCCATCTCGATTCTTCCTTATTCCAAGTTTCAAGCCAGTATGACCATCTGAAGCACCTTCCAGCTTTATCTCTCTAAACTCTGCCTTTGGTTGCAATTTATCCTCAGGTGGAACAGAAAGAGAACCATCCGGGGAATGCCACTGGACTAGATCACCCAGCTCCCGGCGTTCACTTTCAGTTTTGGACTTTACACGCCAAGAGCCATCAGGTTTTACTTCAATCTCCGTTACATCCTCTCCACAATGTCTCAACTGCACAATGAAAAAATAAAGCATTATTCCTGGTGCATCTATCTGATTATTAGAAGCAAATCCAGCAAAGACAATACCATTGACGTCACACGATTAAAATAAGGATCAATGATGATGTGCTCCAGTGAGTAATTCTTCAAACATATGGGACATTGCCACTACAGCCACCAAAAAAAATAAATAAATAACTTCAGAAACAAAAATAATTTCAATTTCATATCCGAAAGAGGGATAAATAGGAAAGAAAAAGCTTGAATCAACATGATTTGAGGTCTACCTTCCTGGACCGCTGATTCATCTCCACAAACACATCCAAATCAAAACAACCCATGTGAATACAAGGTTTGAATCTACCAGCAACTTTCATTCTTGATCCACTCATCTGCAAAACCATATGGACACAATCAACTCAATCACTCGGGTTTTCACAGAAATGCTTTTTCATGAATTTGACATAGCATATTTTCTCATGCCAACAGAAACTAGATGCTAAAATCTAACCACTTTATGGACAACCACAAGTAAACAGCTCTCATGTTCTTTAAGAACTTTCACAATAAGCAGAATGACATCCATGCCCGATGCATTTTCAAATAACTTTGATGTGATTTGAAGATTCAGAAACACAAAATTTTGTATCCAACATGTGCACTGATACAAATAGGCAATATACTGAAGGGCCTAAATACAGTTCCATATAACTTTTTTTTTTTTTCCATTTTGGGTTAAATAAATAATTAATTCCATTTAAATTTTTTTCTATTTAGTTTTTGTAACCACAATTCTTGTGTCCACAATAGTCTCCCATATGTGATTCAACTGCTTGCTTTGGTAACACAAATCTGAGGGTCTTCATCATGGTATATAAAACATGTAAGACACTAATGGCTCGTTCACTTCACTGAATGAATAAGACTAATGAAATTCCTATTACAGAGGAATGGAATAGAGCTATAATAGGATTTTTCTTTATTAATTTTTTATTTAAATAGTGGTATTTTGAAAAAAAGACAGTTCCAACATTGAATTGGTATTCATATGTTTGAATAAAGAATGGCTATTCAATGTTTTGTGTAATAGAGATTCATTGTGGAATCGCTATTCGGTGAACTAAACAGCGTAATAGCTATTCGTAAGAAATAAGGCTGTAATGGAATTACAATTACAGTGAAGTGAACGAGTAGTAATTATTACCCTACTACCTAATGCAACACACATGTAAAGACAAAGTTTTGCATTTAAAAGTAGAAATAAATGCAGGGGTATGAGCACTTTCCTTCAGCTGGCTGTGTCTGTCTATCTATTCATCTCTGTTTTCAACTGGTACACGCCAAAAATAGTATAATATCCCAGCCCTTACATCTCATGACTCATATAGTAACAAGAGATCTGATCTTGTGAATATCAATCCAAGATAGGACCATATATAATTATAGTGCTATTGATTTCAGGATATCTTGATCTCAGTATTGGGGAGGGAGGGGGTGGGTGGAACGTCCATTAGAACACAACTGTTTCAAACAGTAACATATTCTTTTGATACTACTAAAACCAACAAAAATTAATATTAACTAAACAAGGACATACAACAGTTGACCATGTTACAATCATGTGTACAATGGTCCCAACCTTCCAACATGTGACCACAACTCATAACCCTTTGCACCAAAGAAATCCCACAGTAATTAGTGAATAAGACTGAAATGATTTTTCATGAGAAATTTGTCTCATTCCTGTAAGAGACAAGATTATAGTGTGACAAAGCCTGAAGGCCACTTTGATAGCAGCCCCATCAAGCTTTTCAATGCTCTCCAAAGGATGTGAATCATGGTCAAGTTACATCAGACCATGGGGTACAGTATTTCTGACCTTTACATTCCAAAAGCAAGTATGAGAATAAGATAACTCAAACCCAACCTGCCATGTACATCGGTTCCCTTTTATCCACGATATAACATCAGCTCATGATTTGAAATCGAAAAATCAAATGACTTTTTACTTCATTTACATTTTTGCAATATTGAGATTCTGTAAAACATAATGCAGGCATCAGTTTCTTTATACAAAATTATTTCACTTGACATGGTTCGACTTCACAGCTAGGAGAGCAAATGGAACCAAATCAGTTGCAAACTAGGTGACTTGGTGATCAGATTATGTTCGAGTGGATCTTAAGCTCCAGTCACTGCAGCTGCTCAAGTTAAGCCTGAGCACTTGACTAATCCTATCTTGCTTCGTTTATCAAGCTTTATCAATGTCAAGCCATATTCGAGTTTCAATGTACATCTAGTTAACAGAACTGTAAATTTCTTTAGAAATAGATAAGACTAAACAAGTGTACTCACAGCTGAGTTCCAACTTAGCAAATAACATTTCAGAGCTCAAACTCAAGCATCTAAAACGTTGATCATTCAATAGCTTCTAATCAAGCTCAAGCTCAAAATAGTTCACTTAGTTTGGATCATTTAAACCTCTATCCATTATCATCTTTAAATCTATCTAAGATATTTTTGCATTTTTGTAGGCAAACTATCAAAACATCTACCTCCAGAGAAGGGACGGAAAATGTTTTTATTTTGAATATGAGGGTGGAATTTCAACACATATAATTCATTTATGAAAAAAATTATTGTAAAAAAATAAAAATGATAACTAGAGAGTAAAGAAAAGACAGTTAATAGTTATGAAAAGATTATCATAAACAACTCACAGGACAACGCAGGTTAACAGCAATTGAATCTGCAACAACTTCAAGATCACTATCACTGTCAGCTTCTTCTGCACCACCTCCAACACAACGACAAACACGAGCAAGAGCATCTTCAAAACATTCACCATCAGATTCCTTTGGAATCAGATCGAGAATCTATACAAAAAGCAAAAATATTATTAGAACAGTAAATGACCACTAAATTCAAATATAGAAAGCTTCATTCCCCTCCCCACTTCTCCCAATAATAAGCTAATACGCAAAAAGCAAACATAGTACATTGAGCTAATTTTGCAGCATATGTACCTCTCACCAACTGACAAGTTAAAGACCCAAGACCCATATTCAGCAACAGAAAAGAAGGGGGGGAAAGGAATGGCATAATAGCCTAAAAATAGTACGTACTGAAATGGAAAGAGAGAAAAAGGAAAAACAATCAGCATAGGGCATGAAAAGCAAACCCTATCTCACTGATACCTGATGCATATTCGCAAGCTTCAGCTTGCTTCTTCAAAATATAGAAGAGTAAACATTTCCACCACATAACAAGTAATATTTCCATACAATAAAACATATAACAGTGTGTGTGTGTGTGTGTGTTCATTGATGCATATTATGTAACAAGGATGCAGACTGACTAAAGAGCAGCATGATCTTCACTGGTGTCCTTAATATAACTTTGATCCATAAGAAATGCCGTAACAGGCATTAATTGAATAACATTTCCTAATAGGTCATTTCATCACTTAGAGGCATATATAGTCAGTGATTTTAAGAATATTCATGTGCACAATTTGTACAGTTATTCAGGATAACAACTCATTGATCACATCTCTTTGAAATTTTTAATTTGCAGTGCATTGAACAACCTACAGATAGTAATACTCTTAACATATATACTATCATGATTTGATTTAATACAAAACTAAAAAAATATTGATCTTTAATGGTAAATAACTATTAGCCAAGTCAAATTTTCCAATTTAAGAGTCTTTTCTGCCAAATTTATATTATACAATACGCTTATGGCTACTAACAGTAACAACCATACAATCAAGTGCGAAAATAATATTCTAGAAAACATTTGCGATTGCCCACATATAACAGTCATGCTTTTCTTCTACATTGTATTGTGACAAATTGAGAGTCCACTACTCAACACCAGATATCAAAGCAGGAGAATAAATCCATCCGTTTGACCCTACCCTATAAAATTGGAGAGATAGGACATCATAATACAAGTTCAAAAAACAAAGTTAAAGGGAGCAATTCATGACTCATGTTATAAGATAAATGAGAGTCATAAAACAATCCATTCACATCAGCCATAATTAATCCTACTGGTTAATAAGTCAATAATAGACTAAATGAATCGAAAAGAGAGCATTGAAACATGATAGTATAAACATAACAAGAAATGACAAAGCTGGTCATATTAGAAACATTTCATATAAATACATTGTGAAAACCACCTGCTTCACAGTGCGTCTCTTCACAGTTCTAACCCCAGACAGAAAATGCGAGCATCGCATCCTGTCAAACTGATCTTATTGATTCCGTCTTTTGTACAAGGTGTTATCTGGCAAAAGAACAGAATAGAATAATAAATGAATTAAATAACTAAAAGCTGATAAAGAAAGACTATCAGATCACAAATGAAGTCTTCTTGCACCCAAACAGGAAAATAGAGAAGCACTGCACACACAACACAAGAACATGCCTCAAGATCTTCATCCCTTTCCATCATCATGGCAAGTAGACATTATTGGAAGCAAATGAGATTACGAGAAGGAAAAACAATTTGAAAGCCAGACATGGCAGCAGACTCACAATTGGACCTTCATCACGTCCATTAGCACCAAGCAGCTGTGAGCCAGGTCTATTAATTGCACGGACAGCCATACCTGTCAAATTTTACAGATCCATGAAGCACATAGAAGAATGTTCAACCAAAGTACAAATTTACTCTTCATGAAATCAGTATGCACACATGATGAAAGAAAATTGTAGAGCTTATGCTAGAAATACATACGACAGTAAGTGGATGCACTTGATTTTGTTGACTTTGAAAAAACACAGAGAAAAGGCCACATCATTATTCTTAATTTAAAAAGTATAGCTAAAGGTAGCTTATACACTTTACCATTAACTTGCAGATCTGCATACTGTGGCCACTGCATCCTGAAAGGTACCTTATCATTTAAGAGCATACACCAGGCCTGAAAAGGTCGGGCAACTTTTATCTAACACAGGGAAAATTAAGGTAGATGCAAGCATCAGAAGTTCACAGATCCTTCAAACCTGGACATCATATTCCTTATCAGCTCTTGTAAGCTGAAATGTTCTCTCTACACTCTGCACCGGATTCGTGCTGTATGGTTCAAGGGGTGTTAGATATGACTCATATTTGCTTTCAAAAGTTCATTTACATAAATAGGGACAGGGTGCAGTCATACAAAGAATTGTGGAAACCAAAAAGGCTGCTAAAGAATTCATAATCATGAAAGGAATACCAAGACAGCTACCAACAGTCAACAAAAAAGAATTGCATGCCTTTCATTGTAAAATCTGCATACAAAGCACTACAATAAAGAACTTTCTTAAACATTCCCTCCCCCCACCCCACCCAAAAAAAAAAAAAAAAAACACGGGAACTTCCATGGTCCCATGCTTCCCCCCACCCAATCCCAAACCCCATCCAAAAGTAAATAATTAAATAAAAATCATACTGTCAAGATTCATTTGATCCAACAGATGTGAATGCCGGGCATATAGACAAATTAAATTCCACATGACAGCTAATTGACCATCAAGTGAAACGACCACCTAGTATGATTTCAAACTCTAGTCTTTAGAGGTGACAGAATAAGAAAAGCATAAGGCTCCACATACCAATACTCTGTACCCTTGATAATAACAAGGGAAGAAATAAATCTGTTGGATATTCTGTTCGAATCTTTCTGAATCAATCCTAAAAAGGAGTAAAGAATGTCCATCACTGTCATTCTCTATAAAAGCAGGCAACCATTTGCCATAATGTGAATAATTTTATTGCTAAAACCCCAAATGGTACTGACTTCAGTGCAGACAATACTTTTAGGTAATCATTTCATAAATAAATGAAGATATAGCAAGGAACAGTCTTTAATATAGGGAAGATTTACTTCAAACACATTTAAGAAATGGCTATGAAGCTCAGTGAAAAATAGATGAATCAGAAAAAGATGGTAACTCTCTGCACAATCCAAAAATAATTCAAGCATTGCAGGCAAAAGTATCTAATTGCCCAATAGAAGCATCAATCAGTGTCATTTGACTCCACACAACACTCACCCATCGCTTGGAATACTTGCAGGTGCAAGCTTGACAGGATATAAAGGATGGGTAACTGAGACGCAAAACCTACACAGGCAGCAGAAAAACCAATATGCATCAGAAAGCTTTTGCAAACAGAAAAAAAGACTTACAGAATCTTCATGTAACCAAAAAATGAAAGGGTGAAAGTAACAGCAGCGGGGTTGCCGCGGGTTTTGGGGGGCGGGGGGGTTTGTTCACAAAAGAAAATGAAAACTGCCGCAGTGTTATCAATTGCTTGTCCTATAATACCAACTGGTGGTGACTTCTTCATGCCTATCCCAAATTTCAGAAAACTATATAAAAAAAAACTTTCATACAGCAGCAAGGTAGTCAATAACTTACTGTAAAAGAAGTTGAGCAAAAGAAAAGGGAAGAAAGAGATGCAGAGATGATTAAATACACTATTGAAGGAATAAAATGCGGAATATACACAAATATGACAAGAAATCAGTAGTCACTAAATATCCAATAAATCATGAAAACAAAAATGTCAATAAATCAATGAGTGCAAAAACACAAGAAGCAAGATCAAGGGAATGGATTGCGATCACCCTTTCAGTTCCCCAGAAATTAGACTTACATAGAGCATGGCATAATAATATTAGAAGATTTAGCATAAAAAAAGACAAAAGCACATGAAATTGTGTGATAAAACACAATTTACATTTCCATATTGTCAGAAGCAAACAACACATACATATCTAACAGCCGACCGAGTAAGCATTTGCCACATTCTTTAACAAGCTCCTTATTTCAATCCCATTTAAGTATAATGCAAACAAAAAAATCAAATGCTCCAGCCAACAGAAATGGAAACACAGAAAGCAAAGAAGTGAAAACATATAATAAATTGCAGCATTTATTACTCATGGACAAAACCGTTGATAGTATTTGATAATTGAAAAGAATGCATACGGGTCAGCACGACTTAGACGGCATAATTCACAGTAAAACAATTCTGGAATTGCTGGATTTCCTTCCATAGGTTTCTCTGGGATTAACACACATCCCACATGTTGCCAGACTTGACACCTAGAATCTTCACACTGCAATAGATAAATCACAGAAAAAAAATGTCAGAACAAAGGGGCAAGAAAAAACCATGTGCTGTTGGCAGATAACTAAAAAAAATTCCATTTCCACATTAGACTACAATATTCAGTAAATACACAAATAAATAAAAGTTCCAGATCTACAGATCACCTCTACTTAAAAAAAAAAAAAAAAAAGATAACTTCTCTACCCCAAATGACCCACTAAAGAAGCCAAAATATGAGATCTCCAGGGCTGAAAAGCATCTGTACTTTCCTCAAAACTTATTCTTTTGGATAGCAATACCCAAGAGATCAGCAAAATATTAGTGACTGGAGCTAGGTTTGAATCCTCCTCTCCTTCCTTTTTATAGGTAATTACAAATGTCAATTCTACTCAATGTATCGTACCTATGCATCAAGGGAAACTCGCTCTTATCTCTACCATTCCTTCCTATGTCATATGAAACATGTTACACATTTATGATGTATTTAACCATCTCTTTAGCTGTATAGCCAGCACCCAGCACATAAAAGCTACTTTGTAAATGAAAACTTAAACCCTGCAGCAGTAGATTGAGAATACTGAAACTAAGAAGATCACCTTGATCGTTGATTCCCTCTCCAAAGAACTTCCACAAGGACACCTGACCTTTGTGTCTGGGAGAAAAAGACTATCAGTTTCTGCTTTAATTTTCGGATTACTGCAATCTGAGGCACCCTGTCCTTTTGATGCTAAATCATTGGCCCCAGATACCTGCATTTTCCTGGTTTGGGGGGGCAGGGTGGGTGGGGGAAGATGTCAGGGATGGAGAGGGAAAAAATGTATTAGAGTAAAATATGGGAATAAGGGTACAACAAATATTGAAAATTTGCAAGCGGCAACCAAAAATCATGAGACACCTGTAGATGCCATCTACTAATTTTGCCACCTCCTCCTTCGCAACACTCCTTTTTGCCCACAACTTTGACACTGTAAATTAAACTAGTATCAGTTATTAAAAAACAAATAAATCTCAGCAGAACTTACCAATCAAATTGGCATAATACGAACCACAAGGTTTTAATATCACACTAAAAGAATTATATGTTTGCTTATTACTTCGCTCTTTCCACAGTACAATGGTTCAAAAACCTAACAACACTTATTGCAAGATCTATCTTACAGCTCAATGTCGAGAAAGGTTTCCCATAAGAAACCTAACCCACTTCTTGCAAGATTTATCTTTTCAAAGCAAGAATGAGACAGAGAATCGGAAAGAACCAAAGAAAAAAAAATCAATCCCCACTAATCCCAAAAGAGAGTAAGAAAAAGAAGAAAGAAAGAAAATTAAAAAATACAACTATTTGACAACTCAAGTACTAGAAACTTCTTTATATTCTCATCTACTCCACCATTACATAAATCGGGAAGGAATAAGATTGTTAAAAAATAAAATTATCCGATATTATTTTGTTATAATTGATGGCAACTTTGCAATTAAAGTTATATTTTGTGAGAATAGTAATTCCTTTGATCAAGAGAAGAAATAAGAATTTCTTATTCATTCCATATTACATGGAATATCCATTACCTAAGGTATTACTTTTGCAAACCAAATTAAGGAATGCTATTTCACAACTGTAATAAAAGCCATATGATGATTTTTTTTCCAATGAACGAAACAAAATGTAAATATTTTGCACAACATTGTAACATTAATGATCTGTTTGTTTGGCTTTTTTCGGCAAACACACACTTTTTTCAAACTTTTTTCTAACAAATCATTTATCAAGAAATAGATATAGGTAAAAAAAAGTTGGCAGTTCTCATCAAATAAATCAAATGTAAATGCAAATCGAATATATTTACACATATCATTTTGAAAAAGAGTACAGGTACAGGTACAGATAAAAAATAGACCATCCAAACAGACCCTAAAAGTGTATGTAAGAGCAAAGATAAAAGAGAAACTACATGCCCCCCACCCCCTCAACAAAAAATAAATAAATAAAATTAAAAAGGTTTTTTTTCCTCGTTTTATTTCTGTTGGCGGCGGGTTTTTTTTTGTCTGTGTGTGTGTGTGTTTTTTTTTTTTTTTTTTTTTTTGGGGGGGTGTGGAGGGAGGGAGGGAAGGAAGGAAGAGGGTTGGGTTAGGGTGGTGGGGGTTGTGTTTGTGTTTGTGGGTTGGGGTGGTGGGGGTGTTAAGGGGATGGAGCCAGAAAGAAAAAGATTACTTGCATGTATTGAAATAAGTACTGCAACACTCTTATTGATTGAATTACTTACTAAAAAACATGTATTGAAAAAAGTAATCATAACTTAGCCCAAATCAAATATTATAGGAAATTTTAACAAATACATAAGCAAAGGAAAATTCAAGTGCATCTGCCACCTATATCACAACTCGAAATCTTCTCCCCAAAATAAATTGCTCACCTTGATCATCGGAAAGAGTGGATAATATCCGCTCGACCAGATCCTATAAGACACAAGTTGAAAGCAAACATGAGATTTGGAGCAATTCGATCATATAAAAGGAGAGATCCTAACAAAATGCTAGTGCAAAAAGCATATAACCATTTGGTCGCTTGAATTATACTTGCTGTCACGTAAAAAGCTGTTTGTGTGTCCGGGTTAGACTGATCTAGATACTACAACTACATGTAATGGAAAATACAATGATAAATGTCTAAAAGCCAGTTGTTTATATGGGTGCCCACACACTCTCCCAAGAGATAGGATATGTGGTGAATGTGATAAAGAAATTTAAAACACAATAAAAGTATATATGCTAAGACTTGCAAAGAGAAATTCCAATTATCTATCTCCTTCAACTTGTGTTAAGATAGTACTAATTACCAAATGGGCAATGAACTCCGCTTTTAATGTAGAACAAAGGAAGATAAGAGGCACTCAAAATGGAAATGCAGTTGTGTGAACTTTGCAAAGAAATAAAGAAGAGGGTACCAAGTACTAAAACTTGGCAACAAAGGATATAAAGGAGTCAACCAAGAAATGAAAGAGTGAATACTACGCTTTCTGTTTTTGCCAGCAAGAGACAGCTACCAACAAGTACGTGTGTATTCAGTGAACAAAGAAAGCTCAAAAAAGCTCATGATGTGAACACAAGTTGAGAAATGCAAGTTATTTTCCATATCCTACCTGCTTCTTCCCCTGCTTTGATAGGCCTAATTGAGTCAGGACATCCTTAAGCTCTTTTATTCGAAAATATGCCAACTTGTCCTGCATCGGAGATTGCTAATTAAGAAATACTCCCATATGTGACATGAGTATCACATGAAAGTAGCTATGTCGACAACAAAAACCAACATCCACTCAACAAGCAAAAAGTGTAGACTTCATTTATATGTAACCCAAGGAAGAGGATGACACCCTGACCCTTCTCCGAGAATATGCTATTTCAGCCTAGGGACACCACCTAATTGAAGCAGGACCATGAAATAGGAAAAATCTTTCAACTCAAAAATCCTCCATTAGTTTCAAAGGAAAAGCAGGAAGTCCGAGAGGGGCAGTTATCCAAAAAAGCATGCAAGACCATATCATCATTGCACACAACAGTCAAGACACCTTAGCTATATTTAATGGAGCTATACTTTCTAGGGCATAAAGTTAAATAGAACAGTAATAAAAATGATCGAGAATGGTCTTACTGTACATAGAAAATGCCGGCTCAGTACAAAAACAGAGACTATCGCATACATCACTAACAACAAATCCCAGGAAATGCAACATGAAGCAATAACAAAAGCAACTTCATATCCTCCCATTTCGGGACAGCTAAAGAATGCTCGAGTTTGCACAGCTCTACGAGAAATATATAGATGGCTATGCCAGATTCACGAGTTCCACTTCAAATTATAATCGCATGAGAGGCCCAAAACATTTGGCAAAATCATTTCCGCGATTTCAGATGAATTACATAACGTATCTCGTAAAATTTTATACTACCAAACTCTTTCTACTAAGACCAAACGCACCAAAAAAATAATTTAAATGAACACATCTATTCCAGCACAAATCCTCTAATTAGCTTCTAATTACATCACAAAACCAAAAATATGTTAGAAAAAAAAAGTAAATTAGTGAACAATACAATACCTTGCAAGTAGCTACCAAATCCATCTCTATCTCCAACACGAACTGCACCAATATACAACTTGACCTATCGCCACTTCAAATTCAATAATCTGAACAAAATCATCACAAAATTACCACACAAAACAACGATAAAAGGACCTAAAACAGAATCGAACAGCAAAATCAAACCATCCGATTATCAAAATCATGTAATTAACTTCAATTAATATCAAAATCTGAAGACTGAAAAACTTACATGCACTAAAATCAATTAAAAAAATAGAGAGATCGTCCCGATTAGGGTTTCTATAATCGCGTCTCTGACCTCCTCTCTCTCCCCACTCACGTATGAGATAGATGGTCGTTGTTTCACCAAAGTTCAATTCCCCTTACCTTCTCTCTCTGCCGTTCCTTTTTGACTCAAGAACCACATTGTCTGTGTCAAATCTCCAGTAACAAGGTGTCGGGCCTATTGGCCATTATCAAATTCGGTTCATTTATGGATACAAATCCGGTTTTGTTTTCCGTGCGGTCAAGTGTAGGTTAATATTTTTACAAAGCAGGAGTTCACACTGTGCGCTCCTTGGTGATATACGGTTAAGATATTGGCACGTGTATGAACAAAAAAGTCAAAATAGCACGACGCGGAAAAGTTTGCATAGAGGAAATTATTTCTCTATAATAGACATTAAAAAATGATGAATGACTTGATAATTATGTAATACTAGAAATTGCTTCCATAATAAATACTATATGAGAGAATGTTTTCATGCCATTTGATTCGGAATATTTTTAAAAAAAAATAATAATAAACAAATTATATAAAAATAAATATAAAATTAGCACTACTATATCGCATAAAAAAAAAAGATACCGATTATTTAACTTGTATCGTATATGGTAGAAGCGATATAGTGACCTACTCGTAAAATATTTTGGTAGCTCTTGTATCGCATTGAGAACGACAATACATCATGTGTAGCATCTAGGTTAGGCGATACACCAGTGTATCCCATATACGTTAAGCAATACACTGTTTTTTATCGATAGATCTTATAAGATATGTGTATCCCGTATAGGTTAGGCAATACACCTATGTATCACATATAGGTCAGGTGGTATACCTGTGTATCACTTACCCTATAGTGATACACTACCGTTTACCCAAACGGTGCACGTCGATTTTGTATCACTTAGTCCATACGCTATACAACGTTTATAAACACCAACCTCTTGCTTCTTCTTCATTCACACTCAACATTACATTCGCATTCAAAAAAAATCTCACCACCCAAAATTTTTCCAAGCTCGATTCAATTTATTTCTAATCAATCTAAACCACATTCGCGCTCGAGATCTTGCATTCAACTTGTTAAGACGGAATATACTCAATTTTTATTGAGTAAAATATGTTAATTCTATTATTGATTTTATAGAAATCCAAAAGAATTGATACTTAATCAAGTTTAATGTCGTGTTTCAGGTTTTAAAAGCAAATGGAACGATTTGGCGAAATTAGGCATGATTTTAACAAGCTTCATGGATCAATTCACTTTCAATAAATGCATAAGTATTCACAATTTCAAAACTCGGGATGATTTGCTATCATTACTATTAGTTTTCTCATGAACTATAGCAATAGCAAACACATTTGGAGGATATACAAGGTTCAAAACTCGTCCAGAACACCCAAAGCTGCCAGCCATAAGAAATCAATACCACCATCTTTTTAGAAGAATGGCCGGCACTGGGAGAATCATGGCCGGCCATCACGCAAGCACCACTTGTTTCGTGATTAATGGCTGCCAGCCTTGTTGCGACATGTTCCAGCCATCTTTTATGCGAAAATACTCTTTATATGATGTTTATCTCATATATAAAGAAAGGAAGAGAGAAAAAGATTCATTCATTATTGATTGTTCTTGTTCTTTTTACTCTCAAGAAACCCTAGCTTTTGTTTTGATCATGAGTAACTAATTACTCAGTCTAGCCAAGGATTATTACGGATCAATTCATCAAAGATTGTGAGATCCAATTGATCTATTGAGTTTATTCTATTTTGAGTTTCATATTTCATCTATTTGAATTGTTAAATTGTTTTGATTGGTCATTACGAATTAGGCCTATTTGTTTGATTGACAAAGCGATTATTGTTATTTAGAACGTCAAATCCGTAATTGTTTGATTGTTCCAATATAAGTAATACAATAACATGATTGGTTGCAGAATAAGTGATTGATTTATGTTATGGTGATTTATGATCTAATTTAAATAGTTCATGCTTTTGATCTATTGATTAGAATTGGTAGTCTCTCTAATTATTAATGCTATTGATAGATTAAATCTTAAGAGCTTATTTAGGGTTGTCTAATCAATAAGGGAATAATTAAAGATCGTATCTTGATTATCAATACTCTAAGGAGAGATAGATTTTCAGAGCTTGTTGAAAGTCATAACCAATTTATTCATGAATTAGAATAACAATCTTTGCATCAATGATCATCTCTATGAATTGAACCGTGATAATTCTTTGGTTAGAACTTGTTGTGTTGAATTTACATTAATAAACGTATTTGCTAGTTTTAGAAATAAATTATTTTCTAAATAATCGTTTATACAAAACCCCCAATTTTTCTTCTCTTTTGCTGATTATTGAAATAGAGATAGATTTTCCCCAGTCCCTGTGGAGACGATCCTGCTCACTACTATTTACAAAATTTTAAGAGTAGGTTATTTAATTTTGTTGGATTCGACACCCACCAAATTTTGGCGCCGTTGCCGGGGACTGGTGTCAAATATTTATTTCTATTTTCTTTATGACTCGTTCTTCTTTTACAGGTGACCTGGAATTTGACCAAGAAATCGAGAAGACAGTCAGGGAATTGCGCAAAGAAGCTAAATCACGTGCCAAGGACAAAATATCTTCTTCTCATCTCCTGGACGAAACCAGAGCTGGAACTCGATACATCCAGTGATTCCGAAAGAGACGATTATAAGCAAGACGACATGGACAATCAAGATAGAACTTTGCGATAATTAGCTGCACCAGACGTGAATCAGTAGCCCTTATGTATCCAATATCCAGAACTGAACGTAGCTTTTGAATTAAAATCTGGATTGATACATTTGCTTCCTACCTTCCATGGGTTGGAAAATGAGGACCCTCATAAGCATCTAAAAGAATTCCACATTGTGTGTTCGAGCATGAGACCTCAAGGAGTTCCGAGGACAGGTCAAGTTGAGAGCTTTCCATTTTCCTTGAGGGATAGGGCTAAAGACTGGCTATTTTACCTACCGCCTGGTTCCATCAACACCTGGACAGATATGGTCAAATTGTTTTTGGATAAATTTTTCCCTGCTACTAGAGCTGCTAGTATCAGAAGGGATATATGTGGGATCAAGCAAAGGGATACCGAGAATCTTCACGAGTATTGGGAGAGATTCAAACAGTTGTGTGCCTGTTGCCCACAACACGGGATTTCAGAACAGCTTCTTATCCAGTACTTCTATGAAGGATTGATACCCATAGAAAGGAAAATGATGGATGCCGCTAGTGGAGGAGCAATAGTCGATAAAACTCCTGGTCAAGCCAGGGAATTGATATCTCTTATGGCTGCAAATTCCCAGCAATTTGGCTATAGACACGATCCATCGACAAGAAAGGTTAATGAGGTAAGTGTTTCTCATCTTGAGCATCAAATTTCTGATTTAACCTCTCTTGTGCAGCAGTTGGCTCTTGGAAACCAACAACAGGTTAAGGCTTGTGGGATTTGCGCTGCTCCAAATCATCCTACGGATATGTGTCCCACACTCCAAGAGGAACCTTTAGAGCAAGCCAATGCAATTGGAGGTTTCCCGGGACAACCACAAAGGAAGTATGATCCCTATTCAAATACATATAATCCGGGATGGAGGGATCATCCTAACCTTAGCTATGGGCCTAAATCGCATAACTATCAACAATACCGACCAAGGCCACAGAACCAAGCACCACAACCTTCTTCCTCAAGTTCAGGTATGTCTCTAGAGGAAATTGTTAAATCTTTAGCTGTTAACACAAAACAATTTCAGGATGAGACGAAGCAAAGTATCCAGAACTTGGAGACACAGATGAGCCAACTCGCATCATCTGTAAGTAGGTTGAATCTCAAGGTAAGTTGCCTTCTCAAACTGTCACAAATCCTAAACAAAGTGCTAATGCAATTAATTTGAGAAGTGGCAAGGAACTACAGGAATCCACAAGCAAGGCAACTCGAAAGAGAGATAGAGAAGAGACTGAAAAAGAAGTAGAGCCACCACACAATCAAGGCAACCAAATGGGAGAAACTTTGGTTGTACCACCCAAAGCGATAGCACCCCCTTTTCCATCAAGATTAGCAAAGTCCAAGAAAATAGAGGAGGAAAAGGAAATTCTTGATACATTTCGCAAAGTTGAGGTAAATATTCCCTTACTTGATGCTATCAAGCAAGTACCTCGATATGCTAAGTTTTTGAAGGAATTGTGCACTAATAAGAAGAAGCTTAAGGGGAATGAAAAGATAAGTGTAGGAGAAAATGTTTCTGCTATACTACAAAGAAAGCTCCCACCTAAATGCAAGGATCCAGGTATGTTTACAATCCCTTGTAAGATAGGAAATTTTGGAATTGCTAAGGCCATGTGTGATTTAGGTGCTTCTATTAATGTGATGCCTTTGTCAGTCTATCAATCTTTGAATGTTGGACCATTAAAAGAAACTGGTGTGATTGTTCAACTTGCTGATAGGTCCAATGTATATCCTGAAGGTGTATTAGAGGATGTTTTGGTGCAAGTGAATGGGTTGGTTTTTCCTGCAGATTTTTATGTTCTTAATATGGAAAATGATGATTCTGCAAACTCATCCTTAATTTTGTTAGGAAGACCATTCTTGAAAACATCTAGAACAAAAATTGATGTGCATGATGGTACACTCACTATGGAGTTTGATGGGGAAATTATAAAATTTAATATTTATGATGCCATGAAATACCCTATGATACTTCTTCTGTTTTTGTAATAGATGTTTTTGACCCATTAGCACAGGAAACGTTTGACTTAAGTGATGAGAATAGGTTGAAGGTCGCACTTGAAAAGAGTCTCACCATTGAGAAATTGAGGAAGATTGAAAGGAAGTTAGTAGTTCCTTCTGATTTGGAAGACACCGTACATGAATTGGAGTCGTTGCAACCCCTCAGGTATGGTGTATCTTATATTGAGTTACCTTCATCTAACCCGAAACTCCTTCCTTCTATTGTGCAGGCACCAAAGCTAGAGTTGAAACCCCTGCCAGAACATTTAAAGTATATATTCTTGGGGGAACAAGATACTCTTGCGGTAATCATATCCAATAAATTGAGTGCCTTAGAAGAAGAGAAGTTGATTAGGGTGCTCAGGGAATACAAGGAAGCTATTGGATGGACAATTGCTGACATCAAAGGATTGAGTCCTTCCACTTGTATGCACAAAATCCTATTGGAGGAAAATTGCAAACCCACAAGAGAAGTTCAAAGACGGCTAAATCCACCTATGATGGAAGTGGTAAAGAAAGAGATCCTGAAACTTCTGGATGCAGGTATGATCTATCCAATTTCTGATAGTAAATGGGTAAGTCCAATTCAAGTAGTGCCCAAGAAGACTGGTTTAACTGTGATTGAAAATCCGGATGGTGAGTTGGTACCTACTCGAATTCAGAATGGATGGAGGGTTTGTATTGATTACAGGAAGTTAAATGCATCTACTAGAAAAGATCACTTTCCACTTCCTTTTATTGACCAAATGCTTGAACGTTTAGCTGGACATTCACATTATTGTTGTCTTGATGGTTTTTCAGGTTTTCATCAAATCCCGGTTGCACCGGAAGATCAAGAGAAGACCACGTTCACATGTCCATTTGGAACGTTTGCTTATAGAGGATGCCGTTTGGACTTTGCAATGCTCCCGCCACATTCCAAAGGTGTATGGTTAGTATATTCTCAGATTATGTAGAAAACATCATAGAAGTCTTCATGGATGACTTTACTGTATATGGTGATACATTTGATACATGTCTTGCTAACCTTACAAAAGTACTTAAAAGATGCATAGAAACGAACCTTGTGTTAAATTATGAAAAATGCCATTTTATGGTTGATCAAGGTCTAATTCTAGGGCATATTGTGTCCTCTAAAGGCCTTGAGGTTGATAAGGCCAAGATTGAAGTGATTAAATCCTTACCTTACCCCGTGAGTGTACGGGAAATTCGTTCTTTTCTTGGAAGTGCAGGTTTTTACAGGCGCTTCATTAAGGATTTTTCCAAGATCACTCAACCCCTGTGCAAATTATTGCAAAAGGATGTGGCGTTCGAATTTGATAATGCTTGTAAGGAGGCTTTTGATAAACTGAAGGAGAAGTTAACTTCTGCCCCGATCATAAAACCACCTGACTGGAGTCTTCCCTTCGAAATCATGTGTGATGCGAGCAACTATGCTATCGGTGCTATCCTTGGACAAGAGTTGGAAGGGATCCACATGTCATCTGCTACTCCTCAAAGACACTTGATAGTGCCCAAGCCAATTATTCAACAACGGAAAAAGAACTTTTAGCTGTTGTTTTTGCATTAGAAAAATTCCGTTCTTATTTGCTAGGCACTAAAGTAATTGTTTTTTCTGATCATGCAGCCTTAAAGTATCTACTTGCCAAGAAAGAAGCTAAGCCTAGGCTCATCAGATGGATACTCTTACTACAAGAGTTTGACTTGGAGATACGAGATAGGAAAGGCACCGAAAATGTGGTGGCCGACCACCTCAGTAGAATACCTGGTAGTGAAGACCTGCTCCACTGCAAGACGACTTTCCAGATGAGCATTTATTTTCTGTCCAAAAGACAACTCCTTGGTATGCGATATCGTTAACTATCTAGTTACTAGAACTTTACCAAGTGATTTGTCTAGGCTCAAAAGGAAAAAATCAAAAGTGACTCTAAATATTGGATGATCCTTATTTATGGAAACACTGCTCCGATCAAATTATTAGGAGATGTATTTCTCAAGAGGAGATTCCTTCTGTTTTACAATTTTGTCACACTTACGCATGTGGAGGACACTTTGGTCCTAAAAGAACCGCTCACAAGGTATTAGAATGTGGTTTATTTTGGCCCACATTGTTTCGGGATGCATATCTATTTTGTAAGTCTGTGAAAGATGCCAAAAGGTAGGAAATTTAGGACATAGAGATCAAATGCCCCTTACCCCCATTATTGTTTGTGAAATTTTTGATATATGGGGCATAGATTTTATGGGTCCTTTTCCTCCTTCTTTTGGCAATGTGTATATCCTTTTGGCTGTTGACTATGTCTCGAAGTGGGTGGAGGCTAAAGCTACCCGAACTAACGATGCTAAAGTTGTTGTAGATTTTGTTAGATCTCATATCTTTGCTAGGTTCGGGACACCAAGGGCTCTCATCAGTGATCGTGGTACACACTTTTGCAATAGAGTGGTGGAAGCTCTATTTAAGAAATACAACGTCACTCGCCGTACTTCCACGGCATATCATCCACAGACGAATGGATTGGCCGAAGTCTCAAATCGAGAAATCAAGTCCATTCTGGAAAAGACTGTCAATGTAAACAGAAAAGACTCGAGCACGAGACTTGATGACGCACTATGGGCCTATCGCACAGCTTACAAAACACCTATAGGTATGTCTCCATACAGGTTAGTATTCGGTAAGCCTTGTCACCTTCCTGTTGAGTTAGAGCACAGAGCCTACTGGGCTATAAAACATGCAACATGAGATATAATGAAGCAGGTGAACTTAGAAAACTTCAATTGCAAGAGCTAGAGGAGATCCGCCAGATGCCTATGAGAACTCTAGGATTTACAAAGAGAAAACAAAAGCTTTTCATGACCAGACAATTTCAAGAAAACAATTCTCCATTGGTCAAAAAGTTTTACTTTTTCACTCTAGATTAAAGTTATTTCCTGGTAAATTGAGATCTCGATGGGTAGGACCTTTTGTTGTTACTAACGTATTTACTCATGGTGCAGTTGAAATCCAAAGTCTGAAACGGGAAAATTTTTAAAGTGAATGGTCATCGTTTGAAACCATTTTATGAAGGTTTTCAGGTGTGCAACATTGAGGAAATCAGTTTGGAACAACCAGTATACAATTGAAATTGAAGCTGATACGTCTAGCTAAAAGACGTTAAAGAAAGCGCTTCATAGGAGGCAACCTATGTATTGTATTTATTTTCAAAAAGTCTATTCTATTTCAAAAAAAAAAAAAAAAAATTAAAGCTGGCAGCCAATATCACAAAGCTGCCAGCCACAAGCCTACTGTGAGACTTCACTAAGGAAACTCCCAGATCACGCAAGGCCACCAGCCAACATATAATGGCCGCCGGCCATGAACCTTCTGCCGAGACTCCTCACGTGATGGCCAACGGCCAAAATCAAAGCTGCCAGCCGTGACTTCACTAAAGGAAACGCCCAGACTATGCAAGGCCGGCAGCCATTCCAAGATGGTCGGCAGCCATCATTCTCCTATTCTTCCAACACAGTAAGGCCGGCCATTATGGCCGGCGGCCATCACATGTAGGTGCCGGCTAATCTCCCCTGTCACGCATATATCTTCAAGCTCTGTAAGTTTTTCCATTTCCTATTCTTTCTCTCTTTCCAAAACACTACCACTCTACAATCCTCACACACTCACAACCAAGCTACTCCCATACGCATCAATCACACCACTTGTGGATCACCATCGCCATCGCAAGGATGCCGCCAAAAAAGCTTCCACCCCAGAAAAAGAAGTCCAAGACCGCTGAAGCATCTTCCTCTAGAGCACCACAACTAGAGCTCATCTCGAATAGGGAATTTGCCAAGGCAAGAAAGAAGAAGTTGAGGGGTATGGAACTCATGAATATCCAATATTTAGACTGGACTGTACTGGATCTTTATGGGCTGGTAGATTTGCTACCATAAACTGTTTAGGATCGAACTTGGTTCACACTTTTCTCAATCAAAGAACCAGCCTACCGGGATATAACCATAGAGTTCCTGTTAACACTGACGATGGAGAAAGAGGACCACGCCACTTTTATGCAATTCCAGGTATATGGAGAAGTCCAGAGGGTTGATGTGAAGCGTGTGGGATACCTGCTAGGATTCTATGATGATCCACAAACTGCCATGGCATTAACCAACTCCTGGCCCGCTGATATGAATCCTTCAAAATTCTGGCTTCAGCTTATAGCTCCAAGCACCAAGCCATTTGAACCGTCCAAATCTCACGCCACCGACTTCCCAGCTACGGCACACAAATTACTTCATCACATTATAGCTCATACCATCAGCGGTAAGAAAACCAGCCACAGTAAGGTCACTAACTCTGATATGTTTTATCTTTATAGCTTGACCACTAGCCACAGAATTGACTTGGGCGTGGAGGTCACCAATTATTTGGATAAACAAAGCACGGATACAAGGACCAAAGTCATCCTTTGTGGGGGCTATATCACAGCTCTACTGAAAGGGATGGGTATCTTCCGATAGCCTGAGGGAGATGAGGGCATCCCTTGCAAAATGATATCTGATGCCCCTTTCAGATTATGGGGATTATCCAAGGGGCCCAACAGGACTGATCAAGCTGAAGAGATCGAGGCCCTTGAGATGGCTCCCGTAAGTAGGCCATCCACATCCCGGACTACTCCTCCGGCGAGTTCACACGATCAGCTACTGAAAGAGATCAAGGATCTTAGAGAGGAGAACAAAAAAAAAGCGAGAAAGGAATAAAATGGAGCAGAAAAAGAACAAAAAGTTCAGGACCACCTTGTTCCAAATGCTCAAGTCCGCTTTTACATGCAGTACCTCCATAGAAATCCCGGAGTTTCAGTACCAGACCTCCAGTGAAGAGGATAGCAACTCTGAGGCTGATAGCTAGAGTTCCTGCTAGCTACTTTATCTGCTACTCACCGTGAACTTTGTTTTGCAGCTACTGTGTATTCGATTAAGCACCCATTCCTATGGGTAGACTTATGATGATTTGTAAATAATGATTGACCTTGTCTTTGTCATTTCTTTCCTTTTGTATTCAACTGACCACAGGATTCACATGACCTGATCTACATTGCCCATGGAATTCACATTTGCTCCTATATCTTGCGAAAATCCAGGGAAGTATCGTTCATCCTTTTCTTTTACCTATTTTCTTTTCTTTCCTCTGAGATGAATTAGGAACAGTGAGGACACTGTTCAAAATAGGTGTAGGGGAAGGGATGAGATATATGAGGAGAATTGAGTATTACTGCCTGTTGATATCTGAAATCGGGCTATAATTTGCATATCCAGGATATCTGAATTGATCTGAATTGCTTGTACCCACAGTGTGAATTGTTGAAATGTTGTCTTTAAGATATACATGGCAATTTCAGGCTTATGAAATCTAGAGGTTATGCCAAATATTCTCTTTGATATCATCTAAAAAAAAAATGGAGATTGAATTGTGAAGGCACCCTACTCACCAACTGTTGTAATGGGATTACTTGGTAAAAATTAAGTAGCAAAATCTTTAACAAACAAATTTACTGTGTATTTAGCTTTAGACTTGGAAATTTAAGAGTAAGACGAGTCCTTTTTGTGAAAAATAAACAGGTTCACTTCTAGGATAAAGTTAGCATGTGTATACTCTTTTTAAGTTATTTTTAAAGAATTTCCTTTAACATTCAGTAAAAGAGATAAATGATACTTTTTACTTAGTGATCCGTGATAAAAAAGTCTTATATATGTATTGCATTCAGAGTAAAGAAACAAGCATAGCCACTACTCCGCTAACTTAAGCAATTGAGTTATGAGTATCCAAACTTGAATGTTAGAGTGAGAGAGAGTTCTTAGGGGTCCCTTTAAAACCTGGTTACTTGGGTGACGAGCCCAGGATGAACCAACTCAATGAACTCACTATAACGATAAGGGAAGGAAAGGCAAAAGTTCAATATATGAGCTTTGAAAAAAAAAAAGAGCTTAAAAGAAGCGGACAAAAAACCCGTCCAGAGAACCAACTCTGAAGGCTCAAAATATGCTTGAATTGGCAAAAAAGAAAAAGGAATGCAGAAACACCAATAAAAACAAGGCTTATAATAAACATGGAGAAAATCTAAGCAAGGAGTTGATACCACATGCTTTTACTTTGTGTTGTTGGTAGTATATATTTGGTAAATATCCAGTGAAGTTTAAATGGGTATTTTTCTTTATAAGATTGAGTGTTTCCTTTTGAACAGAAAAATCTTTTGCTAAATATGTGGATTAAAGTTTGTTTTGTTTAGATTAGCTATTGAATTTTGATCTTTGTAACCTGATTACATGTGATCGGTGTGGTTAGAGCGATGGGTGCTTAAATTGCAAGTTATCAATCAAAATCAAAGGAAGATGCTTGAAATTGAAAAAAAAATGGAAAATTGCATTTCCTATGACAGATTTCATTACTGTTTTTCATTATTTTGCTTGAGGACAAGCAATGGTTCAGGTGTGGGGGAATTTGTTAAGACGGAATTACTCAATTTTTATTGAGTAAAATATGTTAATTCTATTATTGATTTTATAGAAATCCAAAAGAATTGATACTTAATCAAGTTTAATGTCGTGTTTCAGGTTTTATAAAGCAAATGAAACGATTGGCGAAATTAGGCATGAGTTTGTAACAAGCTTCATGGATCAATATCACTTTTATGGAATGCATAAGTATTCACAATTTCATTCCAAACTCGGGATGATTTGCTATCATTACTATTAGTTTTCTCATGAACTATAGCAATAGCAAACACATTTGGAAGATATACAAGGTTCAAAACTCGTCCAGAACACCCAAAGCTGCCAGCCATAAGAAGAGAATCAATACCATCCATCTTTTTAGAAGAATGGCCGCACTGGGAGAATCATGGCTGCCGACCATCACGCGTGCACCACTTGTTTCGTGATTAATGGCTGCCAGCCTTGTTGCGACATGTCTCCAGCCATCTTTTATGCGAAAAATATTCTTTGTATTTGATGTTTATCTTACATATATAAAGAAGTAGGAGAGAGAAAAGAGATTCATTCATTATTCATTATTGATTGTTCTTGTTCTTTTTACTCTCAAGAAACCCTAGCTTTCGTTTTCTTGATCATGAGTAACTAATTACTCAGTCTAGCCAAGGATTATTACGGGATCAATTCATCAAAGATTGTGAGATCCAATTGATCTATTGAGTTTATTCTGTTTATGAGTATTCATATTTCATCTATTTGAATTGTTACAATTGTTTTGATTGGTCATTACGAATTAGGCCTATTTGTTTGATTGACAAAGCGATTATTGTTGTTTAGAACGTTAAATCCGTAATTGTTTGATTGTTCTAATATAAGTAATACAATAACATGATTGGTTGCATAATAAGTGATTGATTTATGTTATGGTGATTTATGATCTAATTTAAATAGTTCATGCTTTTGATCTATTGATTAGAATTAGTAGTCTCTCTAATTATTAATGCTATTGATAGATTAAATCTTAAGAGCTTATTTAGGGTTGTCTAATCAATAAGGGAATAATTAAAGATCGTATCTTGATTATCAATACTCTAAGGAGAGATAGATTTTCAGAGTTTGTTGAAAGTCATAACTAATTTATTCATGAATTAGAATAACAATCTATGCATCAATGATCATCTCTATGAATTGAACCGTGATAATTCTTTGGTTAGAACTTGTTGCTGTTGAATTTACATTAATAAACGTATTTGTTAGTTTTAGAAATAAATTATTTTCTAATTAATCGTTCATACAAAACCCCCAATATTTCTTCTCTTTTGCTAATTATTGAAATAGAGATAGATTTTCCCCAGTCCCTGTGGAGACGATCCTGCTCACTACTATTTACAAAATTTTAAGAGTAGGTTATTTAATTTTGTTGGATTCGACACCCACCACAACTTCAAAAAACACTGTCGATCCAATTTTTTTTTCAAGCTTTGTTCCGTTGATTTCTAAGCAATCCAAACCACACATCACGATTCATAAGTAATTTTACTTGTTTATTTGTTTAATTTTTCAATTTTAATTTTTTTCTACACAAAATGTAGATGAAATATATGATATGTCATAATTTCATGAGCACAAGGATCGGCTTTCTACATGCGCTAAATTTAACGAATTACGGTTCCATTTTGTTGTTGATTTCTTTGTTGTAAATCGAAGCTCATGTCTCTTATAATCATCAAGTAATTCATCAATGCTTATTATGCTTCTTTCTTCTTAAATTTAAAACAAAACGTTTACATCCGTCAACTGTTCAATGAAATTCCACAATTAGTTTTCTTTTGATTCTCTCCATGAGCATAATAGCCAAGTATAATTATGTTATGCAGGAAATAGATATAATTTTAGTAGTGAATTAGTATGGCTTCTAGGATCTAAATGTATTGATGAACTGGATATTTGGTATTGCGATCATCAAATTAGGATATGCAGTAAAGCAATGTTAAAGTGATTGCAGACTCATGAGTTTTTTGGTTTCGTACATATGATTACTGTTTTAGAAAAGTATAACGATACTATGCAAGAGTCATCTTAGTTATGTTTGGTGTTTAAGGATTCAAAGTGAGTGATAAAACTGTATATATGGTTTTTTTTTATCGTTGAGTTCAATCATGTTTTTCTTTTTGCAGCTTTTATGCAATTAAGCAGTGTTGAAATCAATATAAGTTTCATCTCTTATTGCTTACATAGTTATGATTGTCATGTTCTTAAAGTGTAACTATATTATGCTGCAAGAATCGGAAAGTCTGATAAACCTGCAGTGGTGAACTAGTGGGTGATTATGGTTTTGAGTTAATGGTAGATTGGAGTATTTGTGCTATGTGTTTTGCATGTTAACTTATGGAAGTGGGAAGTTTAGTTTTGCATATGAACACTTGTATTAAATCTCTTGATCCTCTTGTGTATTGTTTGTTATTTGGTAAAGTTTTGCATGTTCATATTTGGATTTGCTGGAGTGATACGAGAACCTTTGCAATCACGCCTGAGAACCTTTTTGAGTAGTATGAATCCCCAGCACAGTAATACAAAAACCCACGAATACTATTAGAATCAACCCTTAAGATGGATTAGATTTTAGGTTTGTCTTAGGTTTGATCTAGAGAGTTAGAACACGGATGCCCTAACTTCGAAACATTCCACAAAGAAGATGATCAAACCTCCTTGAATGTTCCTAAGTAGCATGCATTCATTCAAGAACACAACGAGAAAAAGCTCTCAAATTTTCATTCATTATAATCTTTCAAAAGATTACATATGATGGGTTTTATAGGCTTAGTTAGCTTAAAAATTAAGCAACTAAATAATAAATACATGGAAGACTTAAAAGAAATTCAAACTAGGTAATAAATATAAGGAAAAGAAATTCAAACTAAGCAATAAATACAAGAAAAAGGAATTCAAACTAAGCAATAAATTAAGCCTAAATAAAGGTTGGAGCCAATGCCGACGGTCTAGATCCAAGGCCAGTGGCCTTCGTGTGGATTCGCCCAATTTCATCAAATCTCCTTGGAAACTCACTTGAACTTCAATTATATCGAACCGTGCTTGAATCTCACTTGTTCTAAAGCCTTGATACCCTTGTAATCCATCACTAGCATACATCATCAAGCCTTGGAAATGTTGATTTAAAGCTTGTTGAAGCTTCTTAGCTCGAGATCTTATGATTGGTCCTTGAGGCAAGCTAATTGGACTTGAAATCCTTTGAAATTCAACCTTCGCCACTTGATCTTCTTGTTGACTTGACTCTTGAGCGTGGACCGATGGCTCTTCCATAACATTCCCCCTCTCCTCAAAAGGATTCGTCCTTGAATCAAAAGCATCACCTACATCAAACGGACTAAGATCAGCAACATTGAAAGTTGCACTAACATTATACTCACCAGGTAAGTCGACTTTGTAGGCGTTGTCATTGATCCTCTCAAGAATCTGAAATGGACCATCTCCTCTTGGATTCAACTTGGACTTTCTTTGAATTGAAATCTCTCTTTGCGAAAATGCACCCAAACCCATTCTCCAGGTTGAAAAATCATGGGTTTCCTTCCTTTATTCACTCTTGAAGCTACTTTGGCATTCTGCTGCTCAATCCTGTTCTTCACCTGCTTATGTAGCTTCTTAACAAAATCTGCCTTTGAATTAGCATCAAAACTCACAAACTGGTTAGGTGGTAATGGCAATAAATCAATAGGAGTTAGTGGATTAAAACCATACACAATCTCAAATGGAGAACAGGTACTGCTATGAATAGCCCTATTATATGCAAACTCCACAAATGGTAAGCAATCCTCCCAAGTCCTAATATTTTTCTCTATGATTGCCCTCAACAACTGAATCAAGTTCTATTAACCACCTCAGTTTGCCCATCAGTCTGTGGGTGACAGGTAGTTGAAAACATAAGCTTAGTTCCCAACTTTCCCCACAACACTCTCCAGAAGTGACTCAAAAATTTTACATCCCTATCACTAACAATGCTTTTAGGTGCCATGCAGACGCACTACCTCTCTAAAGAACAAATCAGCAATGAATGTAGCATCATCAGTTTTATGACAAGGAATAAAATGAGCCATTTTACTAAACCTATCTACCACAACAAAGATACTGTCATGACCTTTCCTAGTCCTAGGCAATCCAAGCACAAAATCCATAGACACAGCAGTCCAAGGTTCATCAGGAACAGGTAAAGGTGTATATAATCCATGTGGTTTCAGTTTAGATTTAGCCTCCTTACATGTAATGCAATTTTGACAAACTTTATGCACATCATGTCTCATCCCAGGCCAAAAAAAATGTTCATGCAGCATATCGTAGGTCTTATCCCCCCCATTAAGCCTCCTCCATGTGCTTCCCTAACTAGCAATTCCCTCACAGAACTTCTAGGAATGCACAATTTATTTTTTTAAACAAGAATCCATCAGACACAAAATAATCATTTACCAGTCCCATCAACACAAGCAGCAAAAATCCCAGCAAAATCAACATCATGTGGATACATCTCTTTCAATCAAATCCAAATCAAAGATGTACTAAGAGAGTTAAGTAAAGCGTACCTTCTTGAAAGCGCATCAGCAACAATATTTTCCTTACCTTGCTTGTATTTGATGACATAAGGGAACGTCTCAATGAATTCTACCCACTTGGCATGCCTCCTGTTCAGCTTATCTTGACCCTTCAGATGCTTTAAACTCTCATGATCAGTGTGTATGACAAACTCTTAGGCCAAAGGTAGTGTTGCCATGTTTGCAATGCTCGCACTAAGGCATATAGCTCCTTATCATATGTTGGATACTTCAATGCCGCTCCACTCAACTTTTCACTGAAGTACATTAGTGGCTTATGATCCTGCATCAAAACAGCTCCAATCCTATGCCACTAGCATCACATTCAATCTCAAAAGTTTTATCAAAGTCAGGTAAAGCAAGCAATGGTGCATTACACAATTTATCTTTAAGTTCATTAAAAGCATGTTCTTGTGCATCACCCCAAGTAAAACCAACATTCTTTTTAACTAGCTCATTCAATGGTGCAGCAATAGAACTAAAATGAATCGCCTATAAAATCCAGCAAGTCCATGAAAACTCCGCACCTCACTAGCATTTTTAGGTCTAGGCCACTCCTTAATGGCTCTAACCTTCTCCTCATCAACCTCAACTCCATGATTAGAAACAACAAAACCCAGAAAATTGACCCTATCCATGCAAACTACACTTCTTAAGGTTTGCAAACAATTTCTCATCTCTAAGTTTTGTTAAAACCAATCTCACATGCATAACATGATCATCAAAACACTTAGAGTAAATCAAGATATCATCAAAATAAACAACAACAAATTTACCTAAGTATTCACGCAACACATGATTCATCAATCGCATAAAAGTACTAGGTGCATTAGTAAGACCAAAAGGCATAACAAGCCACTCATACAAGCCATACTTAGTCTTAAATGTGTTTTCCATTCATCTCCTACTTTCATGCGTATTTGATAGTAACCAGATTTCAAATCAATTTTTGTAAATAGACAAGAACCATACAATTCATCCAACATATCATCTAACCTAGGTATAGGATGACGATACTTTACAGTGATTTTGTTGATGGCTCTGCAGTCTACACACATTCTCTAAGTCCCATCCTTCTTAGCACTAGGATCACAGGAACCGAGCAAGGACTCAGACTCTCTCTTACATACCCTTTCTCTAGCAACTCCTCAACCTGCTTATGGATCTCCTTTGCCTCACTGGGATTGGTTCTGTATCAGGTCGATTGGGTATGGCAGCTCCAGGAATGAAGTCAATCTGATGCTCTATGCCCCTAACTGGTGGAAGTCCACTAGGCATCTCTTCTGGAAACACATCTTCAAATTCCTGCAACAAATCAGAAAACACACTAGGCATAGATGGGTTAATGTCATTAGTGGCCAAACAAGCCCCTTTGTACAAAAGTACAAATATAGGCCTATTGGCATTCAAAGCATGCCTAACCTCACTTGACCTAGCAATCAAACTCACATTCTTATTCTTTTTCTCTCCAGGCCGATTTTCATTTTGCTTTTCACTTCCCTCTTTCTTTTCACACTTCTCACTTTTTCCACTCTTTTTATTTTCACTCTTTTGTTCTCTCCCTCTAAAGTGCTTTTTCTACTCTCCTTCTCTTTTCTTTCGGCCTCAACTCTCATCCTCTCCAGTTTACATTGGTCATCATATATTTCCCTAGATGACAATGGTGCCAAAATTGTTTTTCTTCCATCTTTGGTGAAAGTGTACCTATTTAAATAGCCATCATGTACTGTCTTTCTGTCAAATTGCCAAGGTCTACCTAACAAGATATCACCAGCATGCATAGGAACAACATCACATAGCACCTCATCACTATACTTGCCAATGGAAAAGGAAATTATAGCTTGCCTATTTACCTTAACCTCGCCACAGTCGCTAAGCCATTGAAGTTTGTATGGTCTTGGATGTGGTACAGTAGGCAGCCCCAACCGATTAACCATGAATGTACTCACCGCATTAGTACAACTCCCTCCATCAACAATGACATACATGCTTTCCCTTGGACATGGCATCTAGTATGGAATAGATTCTCTCGCTGCTCCTCATGGCATTCCTCCTTTAATTGTATTAAGTGCATGCCGAGTTACAAACACATCACCTTTAACTGCCTCCTCAACACTCCCTTCATCACTACAATCCTCCAACTCAGGCATGTCATCATCCCTACTCTCATTGCCAACTCCCTCATCATCAGTAACAACCTCTCCATTTCTCACCACCATAGTTCTCCTGTTAGGACATTCTCTACTAATGTGCCCCACACCCTGACAGTTCCAACATTTAATGTCCCTATTTCTACTCTTCTGTTCAACTACCTTAGGCTTCTCAGATGAAACCCCACTACTCTTACCAGGTGCAACATCAACTGTAGACTTACTTCCTCCCTTAAACTCAGACTTTCCATATCCTTTCCAAGCAGTATTATAATTAAAAGAAGATTTGGAACCATACCTGGATGTTCCTCTATCGAGTTGTTTCACAATTTTAATGGCAAGATGTACCATTTCATCCAGTTCTACAAAATGCTGTAACTCCACTCTATCAGCAATGTCTTTGTTTAAACCACCCAAGAAGCGTGCTATGGTAGCCTTCTCATCCTCAACTACATCAGCCCTAGTCATGATCATCTCCATCTCCTTGTAGTTGTCCTCCATACTCCTATTACCTTGCCTCAACATCTATAATCTCTGCATCAATTCCCTCTGAAAGTACTTGGGAGCAAAACGCTTTCTCATCAATGCCTTGAGATCATGCCAGGTCTCAATGGGATACTCTATATTCCTCCTTCTACTAGTCATCAACTGATCCCACCATGATATAGCATAATCCTGAAACTGGATCACAGCTAGTTTCACCTTCTTTTCTTCACTAAACTGGTGACAGTGAAAAATCAATTCAACTCGCTTCTCCCATTGCAAGTAAGCTTCTGGATTCGACTTTCCCTGAAAAATAGGAATCTTCAGTTTAATACTATCTAGATCTCTGTCTACATAGTCTTCACTCTATCTATTCCTACCAGCAGTGTAATTCTCTTGCATTCTACCTCTTCCTCTACCACCTCTACCATCTCTTCCTCTTCTATTGAAAACCATCGCTGCACTATCTTCGTACTCCTCCTCTAGGTAGTCATTAACATCCACCACCTCATCCGCCTATGGTGTGGAAATTTACCACCCTTGATTCCTCCAGTAGAACTCGACTCTTTTTTCTCAATAGCTTGTATTCTCAAATTCATACTCTCCATACTCTCTCTAATATCCATCAAAATCTCATTCAATCTCCTAAACTCCGATGCATGTGCGTCTCGCATCAAGGAATCATCTCTACTAACATCATCGACACCCTTACCAAACATCTTTACCTGCAAAACAAACAAACGTTAATTCAAAAATTTTTAGTTTCCTCACAAGCACTCCCTTTCGTGTTTGCACTCACACAAATGGGGTTGTTCACTCGTGTTTCACTAAAACAAGATGTCGCACAAGGTATTTCTCACAACTCTCAAGCCCGCTCTTATATGTTCTTAATCGAATCACACTCTTTAGAACAATTTTAAGGAGCTCAAAACGAAAGGTGTTTTCAAATGGTCTGAATAGTGATTTTCCCAATATCCCTTGATCAAAACAAACAATTTTGATGATCACACTATAATTTGGAAGACAACTCAATCTAACAAAGAACACAAATTCTAATGGAAGAATAATATAGAAATTTAATACTGATTTTTTTTTTTACTCTAAACACAAATGTGAAGATTAACAAACCCTAAATGAAATAAAGACACAAACTTTAGGATCTAAACTAGAATAGAATTCAAAGAAAACAAAAGATTGAAAACAAGAATGATATAACCTGATCTAGAGCCAAAGCTCTGATACCAAATGATACGAGAACCTTTGCAATCACGCCTGAGAACCCTTTTGAGTATTATGAACCCTCAGCACAGTAATACGAAAACCCACGAATACTATTGGAATCAACCCTTAAGATGGATTAGATTTTAGGTTTGCCTTAAGTTTGATCTAGAGAGTTAGAACACAGATGCCCTAACTTCGAAACATTCCACAAAGAAGACGACCAAACTTCCTTGAATGTTCCTAAGTAGCATGCATTCATTCAAGAACACAAAGAGAAAAAGCTCTGAAATTTTCATTCATGATAGTCTTTCAAAAGATTACATATGATGGGTTTTTATAGGCTTAGTTAGCCTAAAAATTAAGCAACTAAATAATAAATACATGGAAGACTTAAAAGAAATTCAAACTAGGTAATAAATACAAGGAAAAGAAATTCAAACTAAGCAATAAATACAAGAAAAAAGGAATTCAAACTAAGCAATAAATTAAGCCTAAATAAAGGTTAGTGCCAATGCCGACGGTCTAGATCCAAGGTCGGTGGCCTTCATGTGGATTTGCCCAATTTCATCAAATCTCCTTGTATCGAACCGTGCTTAAATCTCACTTGTTCTAAAGCCTTGATACCCTTGTAATCCATCACTAGCATACATCATCAAGCCTTGGAAATGTTGATTTAAAGCTTGTTGAAGCTTCTTAGCTCGAGATCTCGTGATTGGTCATTGAGGCAAGCTAATTCTACTTGAAATCCTTTGAAATTCAACATTCGCCATTTGATCTTCTTGTTGACTTGACTCTTGAGCGTGGATCGGTGGCTCTTCCATAACATGGAGTGGTGATAAGCTCATATTTTACTCACTTTTTCTTGATCAATTCATGATATACTGTTATAGATTTTGTAGAAATCACAAGGATTATGTGATTTTATGTTATTTCAAGTCATACATGCAATTGAGAGGAAGTTTGATCATTGTTAGAGAAGAACAAAACCAACGCCGGCCATTAATGAAACAAGCACCATCGGCAAACAAAACTCATCAGCCTTCAATTCTGCAATTGTACATTGACAAATGGTAATTCTACGTCATCGGCCTTGAGCTGGTGTTACTTGTGCACATAATGCAATTTGTTAACATCACTCGAACACTACTTGCATATACAACAATTGTCTTCGGCCTTCAATTTTTACAAAGTACGCCAGCAAAACTAGAGTATAAGCTGTTGGCTTTCAAGCAGTGTTAGATGAGTATAGAATCGAAAACATTAAAGCCGACTTAAAATCGCTAGCGTTCGTTGCAGAATCCATCAGCTTCGATTTCCTGATTTGTACACTGGTAATCCTGTTGTCCACGCCGTCGACTTTAGGCCAATGCTCAATGATCACATAATGCAAAATTTAAACACCTTCGTTAATGATGTCAATGTTGCAATTGGCCCATACCTACGTTGCCATGTACGCCGCAAGTTTCTATAGTGTAACCGCTAATGTAGATTGCAACCGATGGAATTCCTTTACTTTTGATTATAAATATCTTTTGTTGGGTCATTTTAGAGAAGAGGAGGACGATAGACACAAACCCTAGTTAGAAAAGAGAACACTCAAAACATGTATTCTTATGATTCAATCTTAGGGTACTAAAACCCTAATGTTCTAGCAACGTATAGAGGCGATTTTAAGGTTTTGTTACAATCAAGCAATGCTCGATTTAATTGGGTTGATGGATTTAAAAGCAAGATGATGAATGAAATTGCTATTGAGGTGTTTTCTATCCTTGCTTTGTATGTTTATTGCTTGATTGTTGTTGCGATGCCATGTATCATTGATATATGATCATGCATTGATGGAGTTGATGAATTGGGTAAATTGACTTGTTTTGATATTGTCAATTGATTATTTAGGAATTTAATCATTGTTGTTCATGATCTGTTTGATTAGTTCAAGGCCCATATTGATTGGATAGATTAGGATTAAAGATACTCGAGAGAGATCTAATAATCCGTATGAACATAACTTGAATTTTTGAAAAAGATTTATCATAGGGATATGCATGTTTTTTATGAAATTTATCAACTCATTTTTCTTAATGCTATTTTGATTACAATGTTAGGTTACTTAGCAGTGCTTAATATGTAATTTGAATTAGAATAGTAATTTTGGTGTGAGCAGATTATTATTTACCTGATAATTATAGATAAATTACCTTGGCGGGATAATTTATGCTGTAATTAGAATTTTGCTACTTCAGGAGATGAACGAATCCTAGTGAGTTTAATTAAATCCCAAGTAATCAATTTCAATATCAACTTGAGGCATAAATCCAATTTAAATGAGAATATAATTGCATTGTCTTTGATTGTTGTTGCATCTCTTAAACCCGAATCCCTCATTTTTGTTGCTAGAGCATACCGTTTGATGTGTCCACATCTGCTCGTTAGTTTAATCTGAGTTAAATCATAATATATAGCTTAATTAAAGATTTGATATTCGATAGCTTAGCTTAGGGAAATATTCAATATTCTAGTACTTAACTATTTGCTCCCCATGGATCGACCTGGTGTTACCAGTAATTTTACTGCATACGTACCCGGTTTCTACTAGTTGGTTATTTTGAGCTTATATTTAGAGTTTAAAATCAATAGAGCGTAATTAGGTGCAGTCAAGTGGTTAGCTGCAATTTGTAGTAATGTTATGTGGTTTTGGTATTGAAATCTTTACTGTTATTATCTTAGTAGTAGGAGTAGGAGTGATTTGAGCAGGATAGGTCTTATTAACGCATGTTTTCGCATGAAGTAGAGAGTGTTTGGAAATAGATTTTAAAGTACTGCTAAAATAGAACAAATATAATCTACTCCCATCTTTCATAATGTTTATCAAAAAGATATATAATGTGAAGTAGTCATGAATTGCTTTTTTCTTTTCCCTGAATGTATTTGTTAGTTTGCTAGATGATAAGCTTATATTTGTGCTTGAGTTTGGTTTTGGGTTCAATTAGATGAAATTGAAATTATGAATTTTCTATTTTACTGCATATTTATTGTTCTATGTTTTTGTAAACAAAGTTTATATATGTGGGTTTAGCTTGAGTAGTTTTATAGAATGTACATAGGGAAAGGAACTTGTGGGATTTGTCCTGGTACATCCATAGGATTATGAGTACATGAATAGTGATAGTTAAGCTGATTGCTCAAGGAATATATTGAATATTCTTTCAAAGTTAGTTTGTAGGGTGCTGATTGCTCTTGGTATCACTTTTGGTTTAGAGTTTATTCACCATCATGTAGGTTTGAATTTAAGGTTTGTCCGTAATCATATCAACATTACAAGTGATTACTTTGATTATATATTACAAAGTAATGAAATAATCATGCATATCATATATGCACTTTGATTATCTCACATTACACAACTAATATGACTGACATATCTTATTTTATTGTTTGTCTAAATGAACAATAGCAATGACAAATTATGTTAGAATTTTTCTTTTTGCCAATGGCAAGATTTTGCAAGGTTGGGATGGACCATATTATGATAGGAGACCATTAAGGAATATAAAAGTAATGGTAGATACTGATCACAACGGTCTCTTGAATATGGTATGTAAAGAGTTGAGGATTGATTATAGAGGAAGCAAAGTTGAAATGCACCATAAGCAAGTATCATTTATAGTCCACAAACAAGTCATGCTGAAAGATGTTAGTACTGATATGGATGTTGAAGCTCTTATTGATATTGCAAAGGCATTTGGTACGACATGTCTTCAACAACTGTATGTTGAAGTAAAAAATATCTAAGTTTATACAATGGATCTAACAGCTCTGCCAAAAAGGCTAGTGCAAACCCTAGATTTTATGCTAAGTTTATACTTAAACCCTAGAGTCGGACATCAACTGGAAACCCTAAACTCAACTAGGTCAGTAACAAACCCTAGTGAGTCTAGATTCAGCAATCTTGCTCTCTAAACCGTAAAATAATAAAAAAGATATAATCATAGATTATAATTTGTAATAATGTAATACAACCTAAAAATATCATATTGGTCAAAATTTAGTTCGTTTTCGGACCCAAACGAGATCATTTTTCAAAATCAAGATCCAGACATGCAAAATGGTAAAAATATTTTGATAACACATTTAGACTCATAATAATACGAAGATTCATAAAATATTAGTTTTAGAATTTTTTGGTATCTGAAAATATCAAATATAATTTTTTTACACGTATTTTATTCATTATCAGTATTAATTTGTCATATCTACTATACAAATTACTATTCTACACTATTCATTATTATTTCACTATCTCTACTTTTTCTTACAGATTCTCAGAACCTACACTTATTTCTTACAATTTTCATTTTCGATACTACTTTATACTTTTCATATCCTACACATTACTTAGTTTTTATTATAAAAATACAAATTTAATTAATTTTTCTCCCCTTTCCCTTCTATGGTCGCATCCCTTCTCTCTTTCTTCCATCCATTTTCTTTTCATTTTCATTTAATGCTAATCACACTAATTTTTACTCAAAAACTTTATAAATACTCCATCTTTCCTTCATTTTTTACACATACTTTCTTTTCCTTAGCCAAACTCTTGTGAAATCACTTCACAAATTCTCTCCTCCCTCTTAACCAGGACCCACTCCCCCCCATCTCCACACAATTTCTATAATTTTTTTTTCTTTCATTCATCTATCACCAATTATCTTCTCTCACTATACACCTTAGTAAAAGTTTAAACCCTTTCTCATATTCATGTTAACATAACACGACCATATTGTATGTTTGATTTCCAAAACCTATGAGCATTATCTAGGGATGAAATCATGAAAATAACAATATGTTCATGTCTTGTTCAATACTATGTTTATGTATAATTATTGTTGTTATGTTGTTTTGCTTTATTATTGCTTCTAATCTAACTCAGATATGTTATTAGTAGTTATGTGTGTATATATATTCATAAGCTTATGATAAGCTCACTAACATAACATTTATTTTGATTTATGTTTCAGCAATTTATTATTTATTTCAAGCAATATTAAGACTAGTCATTCTAGTCTTACACTTATCCTCTTTAAGTCAAAAAAATTTTCTTTCTTTTATATACTTGTCCATAATCTAAGTCAGGGAGTCTTTAACACTAATCTAAGACTGCCATGATTTTCTTGTTTTATTTTCTCGCTTTTGCTTTTCGAAACTAGTCCATCTCTTAGTCCGAGAAGTCTTGGTACAAGCTAAGACTTCCCAATACTTGACTTTATATATATACTTATTTAGATTTCTATATCTCTTATATTCTATGAGTTTACACACACACACACACACACACACACACACACAACATAGTTATAAGTTCATATTCATACATAATTATAATGTTGTTTTCTTTTTTCTTTTTTTATTTTATGAAAACTAAGACTAAACTCTTTATAAAAATAATTTTTGGCACTTAGGAAAAATTTCCATTAAAACTTAGGATTATGACTCAAAAACATTTTTAAATAAGTTAAATTTTTAATGTTGATATCATGCAAAGTTTCTTCAAGACTTAATTATGTAGTTCCATTATTCTCTTTTACTAAAATAAATTTATTATTAAACCTTAGTGTTGATAATTCTTTGTTATGCAAACTTTTCTTAAAACTTATTTATAAGACTTATACAACCATCTAATAAACACTAAGAACAAGACAAATTTTTAAGTAAAGTTAAAATCGACTCACTAGTTAAGAAACCACTTAGAAAATAATATTGCTAAACAACCTAAAACGACAAGCTTTCATGAATATAAAAGCTTATTTTATGAAGTCTAGAAAGTAAGAAAAATAATAGTTATGATATAAAAAACACTCAATTGAAATAAATTAAAAATATTGGTTTTCATTTAACAATAAAAAGGAAACTTGTAAACTCCATTCTTTAAACCTCTAAATAATATTGTTTTATGAAAAATCATAGTTTGGACAACAACATGAGAATCATGCATGCAATCTAAGTTTATATGTGTACAAAAAGGATTTTTCAACTATATAAATATTTATATGCTTGCTATAGGATTTTTGGATGATGAAAAGCTTAGAAAATCTTCATTTTAAGGGCTGGGAATTTTGTTATAATTTTGTACCAAGACGTTTTGTAATCAAATAGATTTATATGATAAAAATAACTTTTGAAATAGATAGATCTTTTCAAGTAGGTAGAAAATGATATAAATGCAAAATTTTGAGTTAAAACGAGCAAGTTATGATATTTTAAGTTGTAATTTCACACTATCCAATTTTGACGAACATAGCAAGCTACAATTAGGAAGTTAAAGTAGAATTTCCACGAGATACTCACTTTGGCTATTTCTCTTATTTAGGCGACGTGAAAGGCGACTTTCCCTATCTAGACGATTATTACGATTAGTGAATTACCACATTATGGCTGAATAAGTTTATTTCCTTAAACTTCGTACTTATGTTTTTGCTTGTATTATAATGGCACTAGAATAGGTAAAGATAAAAATCGAAAAGTGCATGCTCCTTATACCATTGGTTGAAATCGTATTAAGCATATTGAAGCCCGAATTGTTGATAATCGAATGGTTTTTTAGTATTATATTGAGCGTCTACAAATTCTATTATCACTACTGACATATTTATTATTATGATAATAGAATCTAATTAAATGAACTTATGCATATCGTGAAATGAGTCATGTTGCATTCATTATTATACCCTTTGTGGGATAAGAGTATAGCAGTAAGGTACGTAGGGGCCCAATAATCTACTTTTGTCATTTTTTGGCGCGTAGGAGCATGTATGAACTACATTTTTAAAGGCGAGTAGAAGCCCGAAAGAACTACAAAATCTATTATTGCGAACTTTGGTCATATGGGTCCGAAACACCTAACCTTGAATGGAGGAATAAATCCATTTAGCATATGATCCGATTAATCATGTGCATTGATTGCTTACGTGTTTTTGCATTACATATGTTTGCTTAAATTAACTTGTTTGAAGTTTGTTGTAATGAGAACATTATTGTGGAAATATTTCTCATTAAGTATGCTTACACCCCCTTAGATACCTTTTATAGCTCCCATTTTTGTGGTTGAAGCCCTAGTGATATTTTATAAAGGTATTGACATTTTGGCATCTAAGAGCTTTTGAAAGAAGTAATAGCCTAAAAGTAAACTTAAACTTCCAAGGAAAACTCCTTTGTATTTGTTTCAAAGTATTAGTTTATGGACTAAAGTGTATATTTTGATGGGGGTATGCCCCTTTTGATTTTTGTAAGACTCCTTATATTATGAACTAAGTTGTAATGTTATGATTTCTTTTCTTTATCGCTATTATGCACATCTCCTTAAGCTACTTGTTTCAAAGTATGGTTCTCTATTATCATGAAAATACGCCTCACACTCAGTGTTAAAGCTTTCGCATGCTTAAGATAGTCATACTTAAACTTTAATATTGAGTGTGGCAGGTTATCACGTTTAGGATACCCTTCGAGACACAGCTAGTTTGTAAATGTTCAAACAAATATAGAAAGGAGTAACAGTTTAATGTCAAAAGTAGAAGAAAATTTTATATTGCAAATGATATTGAGGAAGAGATGAGCATGCCCTATAAGAAACTAATTCAAATATGAAGTAATATTTTATGAGAATTAAGACAAAGAGAACGAGATGCTACTTGAGATCGACACATCAAGTGATCGAAATGAGTCTCCAAAGAAAAACAAACTTCTTTAGGAATATATTGTTGTAAAAGTGCCCAAGCAACCAACAAACTAGTGAAGGTTCATCATTCCAAGATCCTATTCCATTCGTAAGTAATATGAATGTTGGTGAGGGTTATGCATCTTATGAGGAAGAATTCCTTAAATTTGAAGACTTGTGTTTAGGTAATGAATTTAAAACTAGGATGGGGTTTAAAAAAAACTAAGTTGGTCTGTGTGGTGAAAATGTGGTACATAAAGAATCATTATAACTTTATAGTGACAAAATCAAATAAGAAGATATGGAATGTTGTTTATGAAGCCAAGACACTTGTAATTGTGAATGGCGACTCCGTGGATATTGATGACTACTATCAAGAGAACTAACCGACATACACGTATTACATGGAAAGCGCAATCAACCAAAAGTGATAGTGATGTGGTATTTGCTAGATTGTTTTGGGCATTTGAGCCTTACATAGAAGCTTAGGCTCATTGTCAATGTTGAATGGACATTTTTGTATGGCAAATCCATGTAGTTTATTAATTGTATGTTGTGTAGATGGAGCGAATCACATCATTCCACTGGCATTTGCATTGGTGGATAAGGAATCAAATGACACATGGTCATGGTTCTTGAAAAGCTAAAGAGATGTCTTGAAGGATCGTGCAGTGATAATCACATATTGTGTCTTATATCGAATCGACACAAAGGAATAGTAAAAGCATTGAAGGATAAAAATGTTAGCTAGCAGCCCTCCTTTGCACAATGGAGGGTATGCATAAGACATGTTGCTAGCGATTTCAACACAAAATACAAAAATCAATATTTGAAGAAGCTAGTGACAACAGTGGGGTTGCAGACATAAGAAAGAAAATATGAATTTTATATGAGGGAGATAAGGAAGAGACATAGAACAACTCCAAACTACTTGGAAAGCATACCACTTGAGCAGTGGATAATAGCGTATGATGGGGTTTTCAGGTATAAAGAATCACTATAACTTCATAATGATAGAATCAAATAAGAAGATATGGAATGTTGGTTGTGAAGCCAAGATGACTTGTAATTGTGAATGGCGACTTCATGGATGCCAAAAACGGTGGGATGTCGAATTTGTGATTACCTTTGCTGATAATCCACACACATGCACAAATAGGAGCTTCAGACAAGATCATCCACAGCTTGACCAAACATTCATGAGCCAATGTTTCTTAAGTCAAGTGAAGAATAATCCTGATGTTAAAATCTCAACTCTTAGACAGTAGATTGAGGATACTTATATGATGTCGACGAGGGAAGTTTGGGGGGCAAAAAGTTTGGGATGAATCATATAATGGATTGCCAAAATTGATGGCTACTAACAAGAGAACTAACCGACATACACATTGCATGGAAAGTGCAATCAACCGTAAATGATAGTGATGTGGTATTTGTTAGATTGTTTTGGGCCTTACATAGAAGCCTTTGGGCCAGCATGATAGTAACCTGAGTAGCATAAAGACGAAAATTCCTTCTTTCCAGGCAAGAATGATCCAGAATTATACCTAGAATGGGAAAGGAAAATGGAGCACATAATTGATTGCCACAATTACTTTGAAGAGAAGAAAGTTAAGTTGGCTGCAGTGGAGTTCACAGACTATGTCGGTATTTGGTGGGATCAATTGGTGATTAATCAGTGCAGGTATGGTGAACAGCTTGTTAGAACATGGGAGGAAATGAAAGTTATAATGAGAAAGAGATACATTCCCAGTTACTATCGTAAAGATTTGTAGAGAAAGTTGCAAAATCTGACTTGGGGTTTTATGAGTGTGGATGACTATTACAAAGAAATGAAAGTGGCCATGATTAAGGCTAAAGTGGAGGAAGATCCAGAAGCTACAATGGCTAGATTTATTGGTGGATTGAATAAAGAAATTGCCGATATTGTAGATTTACAGCACTATGTGGACATGGAGGAATTATTATATAAAGCTATTAAAGTTGAGAAGCAGCTGAAGTTTAATGATAAGTCATGTTATGGTTCATCTCTAAATCTTCTTGGAAATCAAAGTGGAAGGATAGGATTACAAAGCAATCAAAGTCTAAAGAAGTTATTGTTATGTTTATAACCGAAATGCCATCAAGTTAGGGCGTTACAATGACTCTATAATCTAACCTGAGTAAGGTTCTATAAAAGATCTTGCACTACCATTTGTATACTCGTATAATATATTATATATATAATATGTTTTTTTCTAAAATAGGGTGAAAGAGGGACACTGGATCACAGGCACAATCATGCCCATGATTAAGCAAAACTTTGATACTCGAGGCTACCACACCCTTATTCACACTCGTGACTATAAACCCTTAAATTTTCATAATTCTTAGAAAATATTCCTAGAATTAAATACCAAAACCAAGACCCTGAAAACCGACCCAAGTTAAAACTGAATTCTAAATAATATTAAATACGAAAATTCTTAACCCTGATAAAAAGAGAACCCTCAAAACAAAACAAAAATCCAACAATCGTTTGATTCAACATTCGTACGCCAATCAAATTAGTTTTCTGAATCCTAACATGCAAATCAAGATGATATATCCAAACAACACTCGATGGTAAAATACTAAACCTTAAATCCTTAGGTGAATTTTAAAACAAAAAATTTTCAATTGCCACGAAAAGTCAAACGAAAAAACCCATAACCCTATACTCGGTTAAACAATTCCAAAAACTAAAAAATACTAAATAAATCACAAATAAAACATAAATGTTGAACCAAAAATATAACACGGTCAAAAACCACAAAATTTTATGATCTTACAAGTAAATCAAAAAGCCAGAAGTCAAACTGAAACCCCAAAAGTCAACAAAGTCTACAACAAACCTTAGTGTTTAGATCCGACAATCTCGCGCTCTTAAACCTTAAGCAACCAAATTGAGATAATTATGGATAATAATTCGTAATAATATAGGGAAGCTTAAAAATATCAGATTCGTTAGTTTTTAGTGTGTTTCGAACCCAAAAGGATCAGTTCGCGAAAAGCGTGTCACGAGGCTCAAAATAGTAAAAATATTTCGATAACACCGTTTCGTAATAATACAAGGATTTAAAAATATCAGTTTTATAATTTTTCGATAACTAAAAATACATATATCACATTTTTATGTGTATTTTCTTTACTACCAGTATTTTAATTGTCTAGTCTACTATTCATTACTATTTTACTATCTCTATTTCTTCTTACATCCTATTCTTACACATTACCATACCTATCTCTTACAATTTACCTTTTCCATGCAACTTTATTTACATCATATCTTTCACATTTACCTTGTGAAATGTGCTTTCTTTTATTATATGTGGAGTGTGCTGTGTATGTGTTACAGATATGGCTCCAAAGAAGAAGCAAAGAACAGCTACTACTAGTCAAGTAAGGAATGTCTTGTCTAGTCAACTTTATGCACAAGAAAGGAAGGAAAGACTTATGAAAAAAGAGTTTCATAACAGTCATTTTCTGGATTGGCCTGTATTAGAGGATTATGGAATGCATGAGACTTTGCAAAATGCAGTGAAGGTCAAGCGATGGTTCAAAGTCTTTGACATGAGGGAACCGGCTTACAAGAAGATCACCATTGAATTTCTTTCTACTATGAGATATGGTAGAGAAGATGACGATGATGATGATGATCAAGGGGATACCCATATAATCTTTTAGATATATGGGGAAGTTAAAAAAGTGCCAATTAAGAAGATAAGAGTCTACCTTGGCTACTATTAGCATGAGGATGAGAACTCTGCTCTCCCGACATCTTGGCCTCCTGATGTTACCATGGAGCATTTTTGGTTTGAGTTGATACACCCAAAGACTGATCCATTTGAGCCTTCAAAATCGATCAACTCATCTTTTAAAAAGTTAGAGCACAAACTTCTTCATCATATTCTGGCTCATACTTTGACTTGTCGAAAGACAAGTCATAGCAAGTTAAGCACTTCAATATGATATGTTTGTATAGCCTTATTAAGAGCTATCCATTGGATTTGGGCTGTGAAGTGGCTAATTTTTTGCTGAGGCAAGCTGAAGACACTAGGACCAATTATATCTTCTGTGGGGGATATATCACTCAGCTGCTCAAAGGCATGGGTGTTTTCAGGGAATTGCCAAATGATATCAAAGTGGCCAGCAAAAAGATATCTTCTAGGCCTTTTAGAGCTTGGGGTTTGGTGAAGGTACCCAGGGGTACAAGATGTTCAGGCGATTGTAGTTATTGAGCCCCAATTTAAATTTCCACAGGGTGACAGGCCATCTTCATCCTCAGCTCCACCCCCTCCTCAGCCACAGGTTCCACCATCCTCCTCTCAACCAGACTCATCTTCAGCTGGATATACCCTAGCTAGATTGGGATATGAAATGAGAGAATTGCAGGAGGATTTTCTTAGAGAAAGAACAAAAACAAGAAATTTAGACGCTCATTGATGTCAATGTTGAAATATGCATTTTCTTGTATCAATGCAGCTGCAGGTGAAGCGATGAAGTATTCTACTTCATCCTGAAAGCGACTCCAGCACTGAACCTGAAAGTTAGAGTTCCTGCTAGCTTTAACTATTTGGGGGACTTTTCCATTTCTATCATATTTTTGTAATTAAGCACCCATTTTTGGGTAGACTTCCTTTCTCTAACTCACTTGGTCTGTATATATATGTTATGTGTTATTGTGTTTTTCTTTTTATGTCTGTCATGTATGTTTCTTTGATGAGAGACAGGTCTTGAAATAATCTGCAAATTGTGAGCTCAAATGGGAATGCTGAACAAGGAAAAGAAAATAAAAGTTTCAACTGCTTTATTTACATATTTTTCTCCCTTTTATTTGTTAATCAAGACAAACAGTGAGGACACTGTTCGGTTTTAAGTGTGGGAAGGGAGATTAGGCTGAGATGAAATGAAATATATTACGGGTTTAAATATATGTTGACTTGGTATGTTTGTTTTGCAATTGTATGAATACTTAGAAATATGAAGTCAATATATGAATTCATAGGATTTACACACTTGCATTTGGATGTAGACATATTTAATGCATGTCCTCAAGAAGAAAACAAATTTGCAAAATTAAGGCAAAATTTTTTTTGGGAAATCTGAAACATAAAACAAAAGGAAAATTGACTTGTCAGATGCCGTGCTCACTAAACCATGTGGTTGACTTACTTAGTTAAAATTAAATAGATAAATCTTTAATTGACAAACTTACCTTCTGTTTAACCTAGGAGATAAAACTTATGTAAATATCCAAGTCCTATTGTGAAGAATGATCAGGTTTACTTCTCAAATATTCTTTTAACTTTTAGTTAACCTTTGTAACACTTGGTAGAAAAGGTAGATGAAGCTATTAACTTAGTGATCCGAGAAACAGAGTCAAAAATTGTGGAAGAGTGCATTTAGTAGTAAAAACAAATAGAGCCATTACTCAATTGATTCAAGTAATTGAGTCAGGAGTATTTACATTCATAATAAGGTGAATGAGAGTTCTTAGGGTCCCTTTAAAACCTGGTCACTTGGGTGATGAGCCCGGGATGTACCGACTCAAGGATTTCACTCTAACTAAATGGTGTAATATTGCTAATGAGCTTGAAAAGATACGAGCTATACCCCGTCCAGAGGAAAATTCAAGATGGAGGCAAAAACCTCTCCTTCTATAATTGAAATGCACATATTAGTGAATTAAAAGACTTTGACTATGGAAAAATCTAGGGAAATGGTAGATACCACATGCTTATACCTTGTTGCTAAGATTTAACTTGAGTTAAAAGGTTGATGAAGTTGAAATGATTATTTTTCCTTTGTGGACTAATTAGACATTGTTGAAAAGTTATAGCTTAAGTTAAACATTAGGATTAAAGTTTGTCTGGCCTAGATTAGCTAATTAATTTCAATTCAAGTAAGCAAATCACATAATTCAAGTTTGGTTAGAGCTAGAGGCATTATATTGCAAGTCATGAGATTTGAGAAGCAAGTTTTGAATTAAAAAGTCATATTTCAATCTTTAAATTGTTTTGCTTGAGGACAAGCAAAAGTTCAAGTGTGGGAAAATTGATAAACTCAGAAAACTGATATAATTTTCATCTCTGAATTGACATTATTTGTGTTAATTATTATAACAGCAAAGGAATTGGCATTTAGTTTTTGTCATTTGTTTTGAATCAGGTCAGGAATTAAAATAGAAATTTGCAATAAGGAAAAATGAAGAATTGTGCGAATTGGCATTGAAAAGCACAAACACCGGTGAATTTGAGCTCAACGCAGCCAGCGTTGAGAGGGCTGGAAGAGTACGCCGGCAAACTTGAAGGCAACGCCGCCGGCGTTAAAATGCGGCGTTGAAACATCACAGAGCCTAAGTCCTTAACGCCAGATCCAACACCGCCGGTGCTTGTGGATGGATATAGTACTTGAACTTGAAGGCAACGACGGCAAATTGAGGAGTACGCCGCCGCGTTCAAAGGCGGCGTTGAAGACCATCAGTTTACAAATCCTTAGCGCTTAATTGAACGCCGCCGGCATTGGACGAGAAACCGCCGGCATTGGATGTAGCAGTTACACAACAGTTACACGAAAAGCTTGTATTTTTACATGCTTTGAGGAGAGAGAAAGGGGACACTTACATTATGCTTCTATTTTTCAGTTTCACCAGAGAGTTTTTAGAGAGAGATAGAAGTAGAAAATAGAGATTTACTTTGGATCTTCATCAAATTTGTTCTATTTGTTTAGATTGAGTAGAATTTGCTAACAAGGATCTCAGTTACAATTTGTACGGTTTGTTCTTTACAATTCGTGATGAATATTATCATAGTTTTTATTAGTATCATGTTAGATAGAGTAGAAATGATTATTGGCTGAATTTGAACGGTGGGAAATGGTGAAATCCTTGATTTTCTGAAGTGATTGTTGAACCAGTATTATTGTGTTGAAAGAATGATGTATATCCTTGTTAAATTCAAACTAGAACTAAAAATTCGGATGAATTCAAGTTTGAATGAAATTGGGTATCTTGGCGAAGACTTTGATTTTGTTTGAATTTATATTTGGGTAAAGCATTCAAGAATGCGATGGCAAGAGAGTTTGTAATCCTAGTAGAATCTATCATTACTGCTCAAACATTGTTTTAAATACAAGTTTTCAAGAAGGAATTCTTTAATTTGTGATTTAGGACAATGAGTCAACTAAGATTTGGGAAACTCTTAGTTGCACAAATTGATTCTTTAAAAATACTCAGTAGTGGAAGCTATAGAGTGTTTTAGGTGAAAAAAGGTTTTCAAATTTCTTTTAGAATTTGTAAATCTTGGTAGATTCACATGGATGTGCATGAACTCTAACAATTTTAATAACCTGAGTTCAACATGATTGGAGAAAATAGGATTTTATCTAAATCCCACTAACCTTACTTGTTAAAACTTGTGTGAGTAGGATTAGTAAACACTAGACATAGTAGAGTGTAGATACTTTAGTAAATATTTATAGAAAGAATCTGGTTTCTCTTTGCCTAAATATTAAAATGAACTAATAATGTTTAGTAATTAAACTTTCCTTGTGGGATCGATACTCATTCATCACTTTATTGCTTGATCGACCCAGTATACTTGCTGGAGAATTGGTTTTAAAATACTAAACATTTCAAGCGGATCACATGGAGAGGGGTGGCCGGCGCTAATTTGGGCATATTGGGAGAAGAGAAATTTATTTTTTTGTTATTTTGTTAATTAAAAGTAAGAAATGAAAGATGTGAAGTTGTATTGGAAATGAAAATGTGTAAGAAATAGGTGTATGGCTTGTAAGAATAGGTTGTAAGAAAAAGTAGAGATAGATGAATAGTGTAGAATAGTAGAAAATAGTGTAATGTAAAAGTAGACATGACAATTTAATGCCGGTAGTAAGAAAATACGAGTATAAAAGCGATATCTGATATTTCTAGTTACCGAAAAATTATGAAATTGATATTTTTGGAAATCTTACATTTTTACGAGTCTAACGGTATATTCGAATAATTTTCCTACTCCGGGCTTCCGACATGTTTTTCAAGAACTATGTCCGATTGGTTCAAAGGACACTCGAAATTCTTCAATCTGATATTTTTACGCAACCTATAACTATTACGAACCATTATGGCAAACTTTTCCAACTTCGTTTTCTAGGGCTAGAGAAAACGGCAATGCCGGACTTAAGCAATTACGGTAAACTAGGGTTTTGGTTGACTTAAGAATCCGTTTGACTTCCGATTAGGGTTTAGATTTTTAATTTGGATCCAAAAAAATTCGGGACTTACAACCTACCCCCCTTAAAGAAAGTTTTGTCCTCAAAACTTGAAATTCATACCTGATTCCTTGAACAGCCTTGGGTACTTCTGGCGTGTCTCGCTTTCTGCCTCCCAGGTTGCTTCTTCATGTGAATGGTTTCTCCATAGAACCTTCACATACTTGATTTCTTTGTTCCGAAGCTTCTACACCTTGTGATCTAGGATCTGAACCGGGTGTCCCTCGTATGTGAGATTTTCTTTCAGCTGAACAGGTTCTAATTCTGCAATCCTGGTAGGGTCTAACACATGTTTCCGTAGAATGGACACGTGGAATACGTGTGAATTCCAGATAGGTTAGGAGGTAGTGCTAGACGGTAAGCAAGATCTCCTACTCTTTCCAATACTTCAAAAGGTCCAACATAACATGGGCTTAACTTCCCTTGTGCTCGAACTCGACGAATACTTTTGATGGGGTTTACCTTCAAGTACACATGATCTCCAATTTCAAACTCAATTGTACGTCTTTTCATATCCGCCCAACTCTTTTGCCTATCTTGTGCCTCCTTTATCTTTTGTCGGATGATTCGCACCTTGTTGGCTGCATCCCGTACCAAATCAGGTCCGATACCTAATTTTTCTACATCATCCCAAAACAAAGGTGATCGACATCTTCTTCCGTACAAAGCTTCATAGGGTGGCATCTGGATCGTAGAATGGTAGCTGTTGTTGTAGGCAAACTCTACCAAAGGTAGGTGTACGTCCCAGCTACCTTTGAACTCTATCACATAGGCTCGCAGCATATCCTCCAATGTTTGTATTGTCCTCTCCGATTGACCATCCGTCTGAGGGTGATAACCCGTACTGAAATGTAGCTTAGTTCCCATACATTTTTGCAAACTTGTCCAAAATTTGGATACAAACCTTGGGTCTCGGTCGAGACTATCCCAGCGGGTACTCCATGCAATCGTACTATTTCTCTTATGTATGTTCTTGCCAACTTATCCATAGAGTACGTCATGTTCATTGGAAGAAATGTGCCGTCTTCGTCAATCGATCCACTATGACCCAAATCGCATCATATCCAGCTGACGTCCTTGGCAATCCACACACAAAGTTGTAGACACCCAATTTTTGCCCAATTAAAAATTAGGCTTAAGTTTAGAATAAATTAATGTCATGATTGAGTTGATTAAAAATTAAAAATATAATAATAAAAATAATAAACAATAGTATAATAAAAAAAGAAAATAGAAAAAATAAAAATATAGAGGAATAAAATATGTATAATAAAATAATTAAATGAATAATAGTAATATAAATAAAATATATGTAAGAAAAATTAAAAATAATTATTTAAGCTTAATATAATATATATTTTATTAGTCTTAAGTATTAGTGGTTAGCTATATACCAAGGCACAGGCCAACGGCCTAACGGATCAGACCATGGACACAAAGCAAGGGACCCAAGTTCGAATCTAGCCTAAGCAGATTTTGCCTCTTTTTTGTTCATTTTTTTTCCCAAAACACATCGGTTCATCCACTTTGAGACCTCATTTGAGCAACGAATCTTTGTGTTTTTTCGAAATTGATTGTACAGACACGAACTAGGCATGGGATACATCACATATACACACAATTCGTGCACTATTTCATTCCAAAAGACACATTAATTAAGGCATGAAAATTGGGAAAAAATTCGAATGGACATGATTTTTCAAATCTTAAAATTGGCCGAATCGTGTTCTTTAATCAAATTAAACACACTTAATCGAAGAGTTGTGATGTATAAACATAAATTCGTGATCAATTTGAACCAACAATCACGAATCGAGTCCCAATTTTGAATCGTTTTTATTCGAAAAAATGTAACGATTCGTGATTGTAAAATTGAACAAGTACGAAGCTTCGAAATGACAAATTGTTTCGAAATCTATAAATAGATCACCCCACAAGCAGAAACCACAATTCAATTTCACAAACATACACTACACGATCGAGATCTGAAAATAGAGAGAAAAGTGTTCGAATTGCAAAAATTTGCAAATTCGAAGTGATTGAGAGGATTTCGATCCAATTAAAGAGTGTTAGGATCATCTAGGAAGTATTCTTGATCGATTATAGTGTTTAGATTTGCTCGAATTTGCATTTGGAAGTTCTGCAAATTTTTTGATTTTTTTAAACCCTCGCCGCCGAGCACCACCACACGAACCGCCACTTCTGGTGGTTCTGGGAGTGAACCACCACCACCACCGCTGCAGCACCCCAATCCACGTCCGACAGAGTTAGAGGCTTCGAAAACCACCAGGAACGGCCGAGGAACGCTCGAAAACCACCGTGATCGTCTTCTTCACCCGACGGGTATCCGAAATCCGACCCGAAATCCGAATCCAACCCGTCGGTCGTCGGTCAACGGTGATCGGTCAACGGTCAACGGTCGTCGGTCAAAAGTCAGCAGATCCTGTGGTCCAGATTTGATCAGAAGATCCTGTGGTCCAGATTTGATCAGAGGATCCTACGGTTCAGATTTGATCAGAGGATCAACGGTCCAGATTCGATCAAAGCAATCAACGCTCCAGATCAAAAGTCATCAGATCCTGCGTCCAGATTCAGTCTACAGATCAGACGCTCCAGATCTGATCCGAGAAGATCCAACGGTCCAGGTTAGTCTGTATTATTAAATTATTTATTTATTATATATTTAATTTAAGAAAATAGAAAAAATAGAAAAAATTAATAAAAATTCGTAAAAAATCCAGAAAAATTTAGAAAAATCCAGAAAAATTAGAATAATTATTTTAATATAAATTTACATGTTTAGCAATTTTTGACAATTTTGGATATTTTTTAATATGTATTTGCATATAGATTGATCTTTAAATATATATTTGATGCATGAGGTGTTTTGTTTTTGTATTTTAATTTTGTTATGATATATTTTGAATATGTTCTGAACATATGTAATGATTATTGAATTTTGAAAAAATAATAATAGATTTTTTAAACCAAAATTGTTGTTGAATAATTAAGATAAAAATTGTTTTTTTTAAAAATCATGATATTAATTAAGTTTTTATCAAAATTATCTTTATAAATTTGCTATAAAGATAATACTCAAAGTTTTCAAAATTGATTTTCATGTAGCATTAAATTAGCCATGAATTATCATAAATTGGTTTTTTTTTTTTTTTTTTTAGAAAAAATGATTTTTGGACTTAGAAAAATATATTTTTTTATGAAATAAAATTCAATTGATTAGATCATAGGATCATCAAAATTGGTTTTCATCAAAATTCAAAATTTAATAAACTTAAAGTGAGAATATTTTAAAAATATAAAATTGATCAACAAACTAAGTTCTTTATAAAAGAACTACGTTTTGTCTGATCTCGATTAGCGAGTACGTAGGCACCTACGGGGCGACAATAAAATTAGAAAAAATATATTTTGTTTTAATAGTTTGAAATAATCATTTTGTACATACTATAAGTTTTTTTTAAAAAAGGAAAATACAAATGTTTGTTGATATTTCAATCCTAAGAAAAAAATACAAAAATAAAAATGCATGATTAAACTTGTAGATATTTGTTTTATAAATGTTTTGTTTGAATTTTTTTGTATAGAAAAGGATAAATTCTAAATTTTAAATTTTAAGTGGTAATCGCTTAGGTTTTAATAGGTTAGCCCCCGAACTCAGATATCTGGTATTTTTTAAAAAATTTGATTTTTAAATCAAACTTTTCGCAGACTAGTGGCTAAGTTAGGATTAACCGACCCATTAATCCTAGCTTTCATTTTTCCCGATTTATATCGGTGGCGACTCCAAAATATTTTCAAAATTAAATTTCTTTTAACCCCTAGTCGAGGATTCATGTTAAATGGGTTAGGGTTTAATATGAATCGGGTTAGGAGAAATGAACCGGATGATTTTTCAAAATCCAGGCTCGACAAAAGTCCATTGTGATTTGGTCCCATTTCCACTCAGGTATTGGCAAGGGTTTCAGAAGTCCACCAGACCTTTGGTGCTCCACTTTTACTTGTTGACACGTAGGACATTTCAACACAAAGTCCGCTACGTCTCTTTTCATGCCGTTCCACCAATAGTGGCTTTTCAAATCCTGTTACATCTTGGTTCCTCCTGGATGCATGGTGTATCCGGAGTGATGTGCTTCATCCATGATTTCCTTTCTTATGTCCTCATCATCCGGAACACATAATCTTCCTTTCATTCTCACTACCTCGTCCTCATCTACGGCAAAATCGGTGTACCTTCCTTCCTGCACCTCTTTCTTAATCTTCAGAATTGCCTCGTCATATCGCTGGGCCTCCTTGATTCTTTCCACCAAGGTGGGTTCCAAGACAAGGTTGGCTCCAAGACAAGGTTGGCAATCTCTATTTCCACACTTTGCCCAACGAATTCAATGCTCATTCTTTCAAACTCCTTTATCAACTCTCTCTTATCCGTGAGCAAAGAAGCAACTTCTCCATAATTTTTCCTACTTAGGGCATTTGCAACTGCGTTCACTCTCCCTGGACAATAATTGATTCCAAGGTCGTAATCCTTGATGAGCTCCAACCATCTCCGTTGCCGCATATTCAACTCCTTTTGTGTGAATAGGTACTTGAGGCTCTTATGGTCTGTGTAGATTTCACACCTTTGTCCATATAAGTAATGTCTCCATAACTTGAGTGCGAAAACAACGGTGGCCAACTCCAAATCATGGGTAGGATAATTCTGCTCATGGGGTCTGAGTTGTCGAGACGCATAAGCGATCACTTTTCCATCCTGCATCAGCACGCATCCGAGGCCATTCCTAGAAGCATCGCTGTGCACTGTATAGGACTTCTCGAGATCCGGTAGAATTAGAATTGGGGCAGAGACGAGTCTTTTCTTTAGCTCCTGGAAACTTTGTTCTCTCTTATCTCTCCAAATGAACTTCTCCTCTTTTTGGGTTAACTGAGTGAGGGGCTGGGCGATGGCTGAAAAATTCTTCACAAACTTCCTATAATATCCAGCAAAACCGAGAAAACTTCTCACCTCAGTCACAGTTTTAGGTTGTTTCCAATCCATCACTGCCTTGATCTTCTCTGGTCTACGATATTCCTTCTCCATATATCACGTGTCCTAGGAAAGATATACGATCTAACCAAAAGTCACACTTAGATAGCTTGGCGTACAACTTATGCTCACGCAAGGTCTGTAATGCCATTCTTAAGTGTTCCTCATGTTGCTCTCGCGTCTTTGAGTAGATCAAGATATCGTCGATGAAGACTATTACACATTTGTCCAACAGGGGCTTATATACTCGATTCATGAGATCCATGAAAGCTGCTGGGGCGTTGGTTAATCCAAAAGGCATCACCAGAAACTCGTAATGTCCATAGCGAGTTCTGAAAGCTGTCTTTGGTACATCCTCTGGTTTAATCCTCAACTGGTGGTATCCTGATCGTAGATCGATCCTTGAAAAGACACTTGCTCCTTGAAGTTGATCGAAAAGGTCATCTATCCTTAGGAATGGATACTTGTTTTTGATGGTGACTTTGTTTAGCTCTCGGTAGTTGATGCACAAGCGCATGGAACCATCCTTCTTCTTTACGAATAACACTGGTGCTCCCCAAGGTGATACACTTGGTCGGATAAAGCCTTGATCCAACAAGTCTTGTAACTGGATTTTTAACTCCTTAAGCTCCACTGGTGCCATCCGATAAGGGGCCTTTGAGATTGGTTCGGTATTGACTAATAGGTCGATTTCGAAATCGATCTCTCTCTTTGGTGGCAATCCAAGCAATTCGTCCGGAAATACATCTGGGAACTCATTGACCACGGGTATGGATCCATGCTTAGGCTTTTCTTCTTCTTCTTCATCCAGGTTACTAAGGTTAATCTCCTCGTCGTCCATTAACTCGAACGAATTTAACTTCACCGTGGATTCTCCTCTAAATAACACTTCACATCCATTTTGGTCCTTAAACTTACTTCACTTCTTTGTTTACAATCTACTAAGGCTTTGACAGATGTTAACCAACTCATACCCAAAATTACTTCGCATTTGCTCATCTCTAAGATTATTAGGTCACACTTAGAGTGACTTCTGTCACGCCCCGAAGGGTACCCTAAACGTGGCAGTCCGCCGTACACAATATTAAAGCCTAAGAATGACCACCTCAGTCATGCGAATGCTTCCATACTATGTACAAGGCGTCTAACACATAGAGGAGACACATCGGAATGATACATTTCATGTTGATATAACTCGAGTAACAATGTAAAGGAAATTCAATTCACTATTCTTCAAAATACAACTCATCAAACTTCACTTACAAATCATCAAAAGATTCTATTACATAGAACTATTACAAGGCAGATAATAAAACCTAGTTAATAACTTCAAACATTCTTATGTCTTGCCGGAATCCTGAAGTCATTCTCGACTTCAACCATCTCAGTCCCCACTTAGCATTCTTGAGATAACCTGTTCATTTAAACAACTATAGGGGTATAAGCTACACTAGCTTAGTGAGTGAAAACTTCCAGGATTACATTTATAACACGTCATACAATCAAGTGATTAGTCAGACAAGTGATATGCATCAAACTCGTGAATTCAACAAACATATGACCTGCCAGAAATCATATGTGGATGGACTTACGCCCTCCATCCCGGGTTAGCAGATTAACGAATCCTGCGGTACGACCGAGACCGTTTCAGCTTACGGACAACTATAAACTATAAAATCGTTTAAGGTACAACGATAAACCAACAAATGCTAATGCTCCATCCCCATCGTGTATGAATGAGTTCAATTTCATCTTTAGTTCCGAATAATCAATTATACCAATTCTTTTAAGTGATCAATCAATAATCGCAGACAATCAATTCTAATTCATCTATACAAGCAATAGTTAATCACTCGGCTTCGATATTCTTACATTCCATTTCTCATATCAACAACAAGCATACATAGTTCCCATTCGTCCCCATCATGCATATCCATTTTATCTTTACCAAATATCTAGTGCAACTATTATTACAATTACATACAATAAATGAAATCGGAAGTAATACTCACTCGGCCATTGGATCACCGGTCTCTTAGTACAAGTAATCCGGTGGTAGGGAATCGTCGATATCGGAGTCACCTAAAAAGGAAGAAATACCTAATAAGTATTTCATCACTTAACTAGTCAAAGCTATCTCATACAAAACTATCAAATTTGTAATTCTCGTCCTAAGCAGGAATTCCAATTAAAACGGCCATAACTTGGTCATTTTAACTCGGAATCTCGCAAATTATGTATCGATTTCTATCTACTTCGAAAGATCTATCTATTTCTAATATTATTTTCAAGTTTTGAAAACATTTAGGTCTCAGAACAGAGGGATCAGATCTGATCAGTAACGGTTTCCGATTCCGAAAAAATAGTTTTGTAAATGTTTGTAATGTTTTTATTGTATAAATTAGCCATACATGCAATATGAATGATTTCCTAACATGAATGGCATGAGATGAGTTTCATGTATGCATGGTCTTGATGACTTTTGGCAAAAGAAAATTTTAGAACTCTTTATTTTACAAGACTTCAATTATAACTACTTTTTGAAAAATTAGTTTCTAACTTTGGTCATTTCCATTGTTTTGGGATTTATTGCTTGAGAAAATATAATTATTTTTGTTAAAACTGAGTCTTCATTATATCTGTTACTTATGACTTTCATTTCTTACATAAAATTTCCATTTTGCACTTTGTAAACATGTTTTCAAGTGGGGTTGATTTCAAAATCCGAATTTTACAAAAATTAGTTTTTGAGTGATTCCTTTAAGTAAAAATCATTTGATACTTAGAAATTTAAGGCTCAATGTATAACTATTAAGGACTTCATTCTTACACAAAAATTTGCATTTTACACTTTGCAAATATATTTTCCAATATGATTTATTCAAAATCCGAACTTTAGAAAATCCACTTTTTGAATGATTCATTTGGGGAAAAACTTGTTTAATGCATTAAATTTAAGCTTTACTAATCTATTGTCTAAGGACTTCATTTAACATATAAAACTTGCAATTTGAGCTCAAATACTTAGTGATTACATATGCATCATCTCAAATTACGAATTTGACAATTTGATCACTAACTCAAAATTTTATCATTTTAATTCCATTACTTGGTTTACACATTACTCATGCCTAGACTTATTTTAACTTGTAAAAATCATTGCTTAATGATATCTATTACCTATATACTTCATTTTTCACATAAAACATGAGTTTTGGAGTTGATACATGGGTTCTAAAAATTGGTCTTGGTTGGGATCCGAATTTACAAAATTCATTTTTGGATATTCCTTTTGATAAAATCTATCTAAACTTATGAAAATCCATTCCTTACATATCCTATCCTAAGGGCCTTTCATTTCTTAAACAAAAACTTCATTTTTGAGTTGGAAAACATGTTTTTAAAATATGCCTTGGCCAAAATCCGAAAATGACATTTGTGTTTTGAAAATAACTTTTGAAAATCACATTAGATTCTTGTAAAAAGAAGTCTTGATGATATACATATACTAAGCCTTCATTTTCTCAAGAAAAAATTACATTTTGATACTTGGAAGGTGGTTTTCAAATGGGGTCTTGCCAAAATACGAATTTCACAATTTTGTTTGAGTTCATAACTAAAATCTATACTTAATATGAACATAAACATAAAACAAATGCATGGTAACAAGCTATAAACATCATGGATCTAAACTTTACTTATCAAAATCTTTCATTTATGGTATTTATACCCTAAGCCTTCATTTTAAATGAAAAATATACATTTTGAAGTTGAAAAATCACTTTTCTAAATATAGTCCCATTTTCATCCGAATTTTCAAAAATCATTTTGCTTGAAAATAAAATAGATCTTGAGTTTCCTATAACTTTCCTACCATCATCATATTATAGCAAGTTGTTCATGGACATAAACAAAGATCTAATGCATCTATGAACTCAAAACTTTAGATCTAGTCTTCTAAACTAGTTTTAAATGCATGAATCATTAAGATAGACATGTGGATGCTAAATCTATGCATAAGTCATAAAGAATAACAAAAATAACAACTTAAATACAAGATCTATGGCATGAACAAAAATCAAAGCTATAAAAAGTTAGATCTACAAAATATAACAACTTTAAACAAGAAAATAATAACAATACAAGATAATAATATGGAGAAGAGGAGTGTTTCATTCTTAGCATCATCATCCTTAGCTTTTAAGCTAATGAAATGTCATTTGATGCATGAAACACTCATTATACTTTACCTATATCACCTATGGAGGCTTAAAAAGAAGGTTTACTTAAGAAATCTTCAAGAAATATGTGTGGAAGCTCCAAAAGAAAATAGAGGCAGCAAGGTTTTTGTAAGAACAAGAGAGAAAGAAGAAAGAAAGAGAGGAAAAATAGAGAGAAAAGGTTAAGAAATGAAAGAGGAAAGATGAGTAAATGAAGGAGAGAGAGAAAATGAGTGTATTAAATGTGTTTTAATTAATTGAAGAAGTAAAAAAATAAACAAGGCAGATTTGGGGAGCTTTCCACGTGAAGAGAGAAGAGAGAGAGAGGAATTTGTGAAATTTGGCTTAAAATTAAATTGTGTAATAAATGGTGTGTGTAGCTTCTTTAAGGAGTGGAAAATAATTATTTAAGTCAAATTAGGATTAAAAAAAGGACAATGGCAGCAAATATGGGTCAAAAATTCTGCCATGAAGTATGTAATATTGTGTAGAAAGATTGAAGTGAAAAGGAAGTGATATGTGTAAGGTGTACTTGAAGGTATGGGTTGTAAGAGTACCTTTTTAATAAAATAAAACAAAATAAAAGAAAATTAGAAAAATTATTCCAAATAATTGTAGCAGATTTTTCATAATTAAAATTAAATAATTATTTGAATTATTTTAGTAATTTAATAAATATGTTACCGGTATGATCAAAATACGCGAATATGTGCTATAAATGATATTTTTATAACCCGAAAAATTCTAAAAAATTATTTTATGAAAATAAAAATATTTTTAAAATATTTTCCAATTATTAAATTAATTTATTTTATTTTTAGTATCGGATCATAAACAGAATCTGATCTCGTAAAGACTCGAAACGAATTAAATTTTAGAAAAACAAAATTTTATATAACATATAAAATATTTATCTAAAAATATAAGGCTTTATAAGAATAATAAAATTTTGTAATGAAATAAAAATGAATAGTGCAAAAGACGACTCAATTACCGGTAATAATGGAAATACGATAAAAAGGTTATAACTGTAACTTTTATAACCCGAAAAATTATATAACTGATATATTTAAAAATCTTATGAAATTACGAGTCTAACGGTACTATTGGTATATTTTGATATCTCGAGCCCCAGGACACGCTTTTCGAAGTCTGTATCCGAACGGGTTCGAAATAGGTCAAAAATTTACCAATCTGATATTTTTACACAAACTTATATATTATTATGAGCTATTCTATATATTTAAACTACATTGGCCTCTAGGGTTAGGGGCACTAGATTGTCGGACTTACACTATTGTATTCCGGTTAGGGTTTCCAGGTGAATTTTTCGGTTTAAACCTTTGCCAATTTAGAAACTGATATTTATGTTCATACAACATATTTAATTTGAGAAGTTTATTTTAAATTTTATTTTTTGTAAGCATTTATTATCTTTTAACGTTTTCGGAATTTTTGAATTGGGTTTCATTTTCGAAAGTCAATCATTATTTACTTTTTTAATAATTTGTTTTTGGGCTTTACATTACCCGTTTTTATAAGTCGGAGTTAAATATGAAATTTTTCGTACGTAGTGGTTTTGAATTTGAAGACCACTAAATTCTTATTTTATTTTCGAGGATTTTCATTTTCTCATGATTAAGAAATTTTGGATTCATTCATGGTTTAGGACTTGTCAAAATTCGGTTTTAATTTGGAGTGATTTTTTTAGGGTTTATTTTCGAAGTTCATCTTAAAATTATTTACTGAAATTTTCCGGGGCTTACACCTCCAGCCATGGCCCTAGAACATCCCAACCATTTGCCAGATCAGATTGTATGGGATTTTGATAGAGATCTAGATATACTTGATAGTAGAAGAATGGAACCGTAGTTTGACCCTACCATTGGAAGGACATCTACTCGGTGGATGAGCATCCCCTCGGGGTTAATGCCTAGTCCCCGAGCCGGTAGTTCAGGAACCATTGGAGAGGATAGATGAAGATGAGGAGATGATGAGGGAAGCTCAGGATAGAGTGAACAGGTTATGGGATGAAGCTGGAAGAGAATTGGGTATAGAAGTTGGCAATAGGAACGGATTTTGATAGAGATGATGAGGAAGGAAGAGACCAAGTGAGAGGTCAGGAGATGGGAAGAAGAAGAAGAGGAACAGGAGCCCTTAGCCCGACCCACTAGGAGGAGGAGGCTAACTGTGAGGGCTTATCTAAGCCAGTTCATCCGAAGGGATGATGGCTCTTCTAGCCAAGGACGACTCCCTAGCCCCACACCGGACGACTCCGAGTGAGCCATGGAGGAGTAGAGTCGAGTGTCCCATAGAGTCCAATAGTACTTTTTGATTAGTAGGCAATGCGGGATGCCAATTTGCCTTAGGTTCTCTTCATAGTTTAGTATGTTGTCTTTCTTTTTCTTTCTTTCTTATGTCTCTAGATGTTGTTAGATTGAAGTTATCGGCTAAGATCGGAAGGTTAGATTTGTGTCGCCAAATTTTGTAAACTTATTTGTAATACAACTCTTGTATGGCACATCAAATCAATGAAGTATTATGTTTGATTCCAAGAAAGAGTTTTGCAAGCATTATACTTTTGCATTAGTAGTAAACACATTCATTACACTTATTTGCATAAACATCTTTCATTCATATCATCACTTGATTTAGAATTCCTTTGCTTGTTATGATTCTTTTGCTCTAAGAGCCTTTTGTGTTGATGATTATGTATGGTTTTCCTGGATCTTTTGTAAATTCTATAGTTCCTTAAATTATTCCTAAAATTTTAAATTCCTTAATCAATTTTTTTATATATAATCGCAAACTTTAAAGAGGAAATAAAACTCACTAAGACATTATGTAACAGCCGAAACCGAAGAAACCGTAATAGGGAGCAAGAACCACTCTCAAACGAAGCTAGTAATGCAAACCAGCAAGATCACCCCCAAGCCAACCAACCTGAGGCTGCACAACTCAATCCTCAAGCAGCCATGATGAATGCAATTGGACAGCTGACAAACTTGCTTAATGCATTCATTCAAAACCAGAATCAAAATCAACCACAGAATCCCGAACCAAGTATGAGGGATTCAGCACCCTTGCCACCACCTCCGCCATATAGGGGAATGCAAGCAGAAATCCCCTTACCCCCTGAAGAGCAATCTTACAATGCTCGCCATCCACCCCCTCCGCCATATAGGGGATATCAAAGGAGTTCCCTCCCTGACTTTATCAAAAGCAACCGCTACTTTGAAGGGGCGTTTGGAAAGCCCGACGAAGCGGAGGATTGGTTAGCGCAAGTTGAGCGCTCTTTCGCAGCTTATGAGATTCCACCATATCTCCGACTGGAATATGGCACCTACATGCTGAGATATAATGCCAGAGTATGGTGGGAATCGAAAAGGAGAAGTTTGGCACCCCCTATCAGTTGGGAGACCTTTCGCAGGGAGTTCCTGGAGAACTATTTTCCTGCCAGCCTCCGAGTAAGATATAGTGCAGATTTTCTGCATGTTAAACAGAGGGCAGAACAATCGAGCAATATGAGACAGAATTCAATCACCTGCTAAGTATGCTCCCGAATCTTACAAAAACAGTGAGGAAGCAAAAACAAGTGTTTTTGGAAGGTCTCGATGAAGACCTAAGGGTGAAGTTAGAGGAGTCGGGTTTGCAAACTTACCTTGAAGTAATTGAGAAAGCCCGGTTGATTGAAGGGGCTAAGAAGAGGAAACATTTTGAGTCGGACAAGAGAGTGTTGGAAGAGGCAATTTGACGCCTCGGCTCAGGCCATAAAGGAAAGAGATACAAGCCTTACTATGGGTTTAAGGACAACAACGGTGGGAAGCCCAACCAACCAAGCCCAACATCACTTGTTGGAAGTGTAAGGGAGCCACTATCCAAGGCAGTGCCCACAGCTGAAGGGCAAGTGCTTCTTTGTGGCGAGGCAGCCATCTAGTCTATGCTTGCCCGAAGAAGATGACGGTAACCTGTTTCTTTGCAAGGAAAAAGGGCACTTAGCCTCCGAGTGCTCCCAAAAGAAAATGTGGCTCCCGGCCTTATGGAAATCCGGGTAATGATAACACCCTACGATCTGGTAGCAAGGGTGGAAGCCGTGCAGCTTCGGCCATGCACGGGATGCGGCTATACAACTTCGAAGGCCAGTGGATGATTGAAGAGGATGAGGAGGAAGGTGTGGAGCTGGCCGCTCTGGACCAAGGCGATGATGCAGATGGCGCTTGGTGACAGGTCAGTAACAAATTTCTTTTAAGATAAAAGTTCTTTGTTTTCTTAACAAGTTTTAAAAAGAGTTAAAACTGTGAAAGAGGAAAAGCTGAAATCCGGAAACCTTGGAATAGATAGCTGTTTTGGTACTTAGGATCAAGTAGTGATAAATGTTTATGGTAACAGGACGCATAAGGGTGAATAAGAGTGAAGCTTATGTTGTTTGACACGGGAGCAACCCACTCCTTTATCACTACCAGCTTGGCTAAGCAGCTTGGATTGCCATAGCCATGACAATCACCAGCTTAAGGATTAAGACACCCACAGGTAGTGTCGTGTCGACCCGGGAAATAATAAGGGACTGCTTACTAGAAATCCAAGGACATAACTCAACAAGCGACTGATAGTTTTGGAGATGAGTAAGTATGAAGTATCCTCGGAATGAATTGGCTAAGTAAGGTTAAAGCCATCGTGGATTGTCAACGAAAAATGATAAGTTTTGACGACCAAGAAGGAGAGAGTAAACTTCCTCGGGGAAACCACGGTACGAAGGGATTTCGGGTTAAGCTCCTTTGAGCTAATGATGGAGATGAGGAAATTGTGCCAATAGAAGATGCTTGGGTTAGAGAGGAGAAGGGGAAAAGAAAGACATACCCATGGTAAATGAGTTTGAAGATGTGTTTCCCCCCGAAGTACTAACCCGTTTGGCCACCAAAAAGAGGGATCGACTTTGAAATCACTCTAGCTCTAAGTACAGAACCAATATCGAAGGCACCATACCGGATGGCCCTGGTGGAATTAAAAGAATTGAAAACCCAATTGCAAGAGCTTTTGGATCAAGGGTTTATAAGACCCAACGTGTCGCCATGGGGCGCACCTGTGTTGTTTGTAAAGAAGAAAGATGGATCTATGAGGTTATGTATTGATTATCGGGAATTGAATAAAGTTACAATTAAGAATCGATACCCTCTTCCAAGGATTGATGACCTCTTCGACCAACTTCAAGAGGCAAGTGTGTTCTCGCGTATTGATTTGTGTTCGGGTTATCGCTAGTTGAGAATAATGCCTGAAGATGTACCCAAGACAGCCTTTCGTATGCGGTATGGGCACTATGAGTTTCTGGTGATGCCGTTTGGGCTAACTAATGCACCAGCTGCATTTATGGACCTCATGAACCGGGTCTACAAACCACTTTTGGATAAGTGCATGATTGTGTTCATAGATGATATTCTGATCTATTCTAAAACTAAGGAACAACATGAGGAGCATCTACGAATGGCGTTGCAAACCTTAAGAGAGAATAAGTTATACGCCAAACTATCCAAGTGTGACTTTTGGTTGGATAGGATATCTTTTCTTGGGCATGTGGTGACGGAGAAGGAATATCAGTAGACCTTGAAAAGATTGAGGCTGTGGTGGAATGGAAGCAACCACAAACCGTGACTGAAGTGAGAAGCTTCCTAGGTTTGGTCAGTTACTACCGCAAATTTGTGAAGGATTTCTCTAAAATCGCAAACCTCTAACACAACTGACACAAAAGAATGAGAAATTTGTATGGATATAAAGAGGGAGCAAAGTTTCCAAGAATTGAAACAACGCCTGGTGTCAGCTCCGATTCTGGTATTACCTAACCCAAAAACCTTATACAGTGCATAGTGACGCCTCCAGGAATGGCCTTGGATGTGTGTTGATGCAAGAAGGAAAAGTCATTGCTTATGCCTCCAGACAATTAAGGCCTCATGAGCAGAATTATCCTACACATGATTTGGAGTTGGCTGTGGTTTTTGCCTGAAGCTTTGGAGACACTACTTGTATGGGCAAAGGTGTGAAGTGTACATATCATAAGAGTCTTAAGTATTTGTTCACACAAAAAGAGTTGAATATGAGGCAGAGACGGTGGTTGGAACTTATAAAGGACTATGACTTGGGAATCAATTACTGCCCGGGAAAAGTAAACGCCGTTGCCATGCCTTGAGTCAAAAAGTTACGGCAAGTAGCAGCCCTAATCACAGAACAAAAAGAACTGATAAGGAATTTGAAAAGTTAAGAATTGAGTTTGTAGGGCAAGGTGCTGAAATGGAAATTGCAAATTTGGTCATGGAACCCACCTTGGTCGACAGGATCAAGGAAGCTCAAAGATATGATGAGGTAATAAGGAAGATCAAGGACGAAGTACACAAAGGAAAGCATATTGACTTCACCTTAGACGATGAAGAGGTGGTTAGGATGAAAGGGAGATTGTGTGTACCGGAAGACGAAGAACTAAGAAAAGAAATCATGAGCGAAGCTCACAACTCCGGTTATACCGTGCATCGGGAGGTACCAAGATGTATCAAGACTTAAAAAGCCACTAGTGGTAGGACGGTATGAAGAGGGATGTGGCGGATTATGTTATGAAGTGTGCCGTGTGTCAACAAGTTAAAGTGGAACATCAATGGCCGAGAGGATTATTAAAGCCCCTACCCATCCCCGAATGGAAATGGGATCAGATCTCAATGGACTTTGTATGTATTCCGAAAACCTCCTTGGGATGTGATGCAGTCTGGGTAATAGTGGATCGCTTGACAAAGTCAGCACACTTTTTACCGATCAATATGACCTATTCACTGGATAAGTTGGCTAAGATCTACATCAGAGAGATTGTATGACTCCATGGTATACCAGCAGGGATCGTTTCAGATAGGGATCCGAGGTTTGTATCGAAGTTCTGGACGAGCTTACAAAAGAGCCTAGGCACCAAGTTGCATTTCAGTATTGCCTACCATCCTCAGACAGATGAATAGTCTGAGCGAACCATTCAAACCTTAAGGATATGTTAAGAGCATGCATTTTGGAATTTAAAGGAAGTTGGGACAATCACATACCTCTAATTGAGTTTGCCTATAACAATAGCTACCACTCGACCATTCAGATGCCGCCCTATGAAGCCTTATATGGACGGCATTGTAGGTCCCTCTGTTTTGGGATGATGTGGAAAAACTTGCTATTGAGCCAGAATTGGTTCAGGAAGCAGCTGATAAGGTCCGGGTCATTCAACAAAGATGAAAGAAGCTCAGGACAGACAGAAGAGTTGGGCTGATCTGAAAAAAGAGAACTTGAATTCCGAGTGGGCGACCATGTCTATCTGAAGATAAACCCGATCAAGAGCATAAAGAGGATGCAGACTCAAGGGAAATTAAGCCCAAGGTATATTGGACCCTTTGAGATTTTGGAAAGAGTGGGGGTTTAGCTTATCGGCTAGCCTTACCACCAAACTTGTCGGGAGTTCACAATGTGTTCCATGTGTCGGTACTAAGAAAGTATGTGCCTACCTGAACGATATTAGAATTGGAACCCATTCGGCTAAAGGAGAATCTCACCTATGAAGAACACCCCATAAAGATCTTGGATAAAAAACTCAAAGCTTCGGAATAAGGAGATCCGATACGTCAAAGTATTGTGGAGAAACCACGCTTCTGAGGAAGCAACTTGGGAAGCAGAGGAGGAGATTCGAAGGAAATACCCGAGTTGTTTGAGGAACAAGGTACGTCAGTTCAGTTTTGAGGAAAAACTCTTTTTAAGGTGGATAGGTTGTAAACCTCGGTTTTTCTAGTAACGAAGACTCGAGAACCGGAAACCAAAACCCTAAACCGAATAGCTTAAGATGGGAGTGAGACCTAGGAACCCTGAATCCGGCTTTTCCTCGGTTTCCAATTAAGAAACTTTTATGAAAATTTAATCTTGAATATAGTTCTTGAATATATTTTAAACCAAGAAAAGATCAGATTTTGAGAAATTTCAATTCCGGGCCTTCCCGAGACCCGTTACAGAAAAGCGTGCCCCGAACTTGAATTTCGAAAAATTACTTGTGAATACTCTTTGAATCGAAATTAAATAAGGATTTTAAAAATATGAATTTCATAATTTTTTGGTTTATGAAAAATACAGTTATAGCCTTTTTATTGTATTTTTCTTACTACCGGTAATTAAGTTGTCTTGATTACTATTCATTACTATTCACAAGTACAACCTACTACACTCACAAACCATACCCTACTCTTACATCCTTACAAACACTCCATTACATTTTCTTTTCCAAGAATTATTTGTCTCTAAATAATTATTACCATTTATACTTTTAATACACAAAACTATCAAAACAATTAAATAAAAATCAAACCCTCCCTCTCTCCTATACAAGCCGTGATTCCCCCCAATTTAGCTCCATTGTGCAATTTTTTTAATTATTTTTATCTCATTTAACCTAATTTCACTTCATATATAAACACTTTTTTCTCTCTCTCTCTCTCTCTTCATTCTTCTCATTTCAAATTTTCTAAAGGTGAAAAACCTCTCTTTCTCTCCCCCCTCCCACTCCCCCACTCCATTTTGCCGTGAGCCCATGGCTCCTTCACACACACACACAACTTTTCTTCTTCCTTTTGTCTTCTATTTTAACCTTAGATAAAGAACCTTACTTCTTTTACCTTTAGATCCTTGTAATGGCAAGGATATCTTGTGTATTTTCATTTAAAGATCCCCATGAGCTCTTGCTAGGGACAAAAAAACTAATACAAGAATACCAAACCATCACAAGAGTAGATCTAGCATTTAAACAAGCTTTCATGCCATGAGCTTCATGATCATCCATCTAAAAGTTGTTTTGAACAAAAGACCTTCATAAAAATTTAGTTTTTATGTTTTCAAAACCTATTTAAGCATTTAAGATGGTAGATCTATCATTTTACCATCCATATTCATGTAGGCATTTAAGATCTCATCTCTATTTTAGTTTTTGTGCATTAATAGTCATCAAGACCTTTGTCTTGAGTAAATAAGCTTGCTAGTATATAGATCTCTAGGTAGATGAGTCAAGGAAACCAAAAAGGAAAACTCTTTTCAAGAAATGAAATAGGGTAAATTCGGATGACATGGAAACCTAGCTTAAAAACCCTTTTATCAACTTCAAAACATATATTTTACAAGAAAAATGAAGCCTATAGGTGATAGATGATGTTTGATGATAATTTTCATAAGTTTAAATGAGTTTTTACGAAGGAAAATATTTAAAACAAGAGATGAAGTCAAATAAAAATTTTGAGTTGAAAGTTCTTGTAAGGAAAATTCGTAATACTCAATAGGTGGTTAGAAAACACTAGTTTTCCAACCTCAAAAATGGTATTTTCTTAAATAAATAAAGTCCTTAGGGTATAGATAAAGTAAATACCTAAAGTTCTAAGTATAAAATGCATTTTTCTTAAGAGAATCAACTTAAGAATGAGTTTTGCAAAATTCATTTTTGGATCAACCCTATTATAAGACTCACTTATAAGTTTACAAATGAAGATTTAATTAGAGAAATAAAGGCCTTAGGATATAGTAACGTAAGGGTCAATTTTTCTTTAGAGTAAATAGAATTTTCCTAAGGAAAATAATTAGAACAAGTAAGAGTGACCAAGTGTATCAAATCTACTAGTTAACAAATGACATGAATTGGTTCCTAAGATAAAGGTTATTTAAATTCTTTTAATCTAAAAATTTATAAGAACTTAGGCACATAAGAATTCATATCATGACATTTATGATAGGAAATTCATTACCATGGCATTTATTTTAATTCTACACTTGGAAACCTCAAGAACATTCATGAAAATCACATTTTTGGAATCAACATACCTACTGACTAGAACTGATCCTTCATTTTCGATACTTAAATGTTTTCAAAACTTGATTTAAACATTAGATTTAGAAAACTCTTTCGAAGTAGATAGAAATCAATATAAAATTTGCAAATTCCGAGTCAAAAACCAAGTTATGGCCATTTTAAATCGGGACTTCGGAAATGATGCGAATTTCGTTTTCACTAAGTTATTTTAGAGTTTTGGTCTACTTAGATGGTAGAATACTTATTAGGGTATTTCTTTTGTGATTAGGCGAACCCGAGGACGTCGAGTCTTTACCACCGGATTACTACTACTAAGAGACTAGCGACCCAATGGCGGAGTGAGTTTTCTCTTCCCAATTCGTTTATTGTATGTGATTGATAAATTTGTGCACTAGAGTATAGGTCAAGAGAAATATATGTATGATGGGAAAATGGGAAATTGCATGTTGATGATGATATAGAACTAAAAATAAGAATATCGAAATCGAGTGATAAATTCTGGTTGTGTAGTTGGTTAGGATGTATTGTTTGAGAAATTGTTTGATCGCCTGAATAAAATGACTTAATCAACTCTTCGGACTAATTTCAAATTCAGACATATGCATATCATAATGGGAAGGAGCATTAGCATTGGTTGGTTAATCGTGATCCATAAACGAAATTAATTAATGGTTAATCGTGATCCAGAAACGAAATAATTGTTGGTTATCCATGAACCATAAATGGCATAAAGTTAGTACCGCAGTATTCGTTAATCTGTTAACCCGGGATGGAGGGCGCAAGTCCATCCACATATGATTTTCGGCTAGTCATATGTATGTTGTTCTCATGTGGTTGGTGCATTCACTTGCTTGAATTGTTGTGACATGAATGTTGTTGTGGGAGATTTCACTCACTAAGCTAGTTAGCTTACGTCCCTACAGTTCCTTCCTTTTGCAGCTATCGAATATATGGCTTAGACAGCATCACCCGATCACACAGCTACAAGAGCCAGGAGTTTCCCCCAGAAGTTGGAATTACTGTTTAGACTTCCATAGGAAACTTTTAAGATTTTGGATGACTGTATAAGGCTACTAGATATTCTTTTGCGGGGGAATGCCCCTTAGTAAATGTAATATTTATTTTGAATCATGAGTTATATCCTACTGCTAATGTATGCCAAGTTAAGCTTTTATCTCCATTTAGACTTGTATTCTTTTGTCGTAAAGGTATGCCTTACATCTATACGAGGCCCTCGAAGGACTAAGGTGGTAATTCGAGAGTTTTGTATGGCATGTGGCGGACTGTTACGTTTAGAGTACCCTATGGGGGTGACAAGCTTAGTGAGAATTCCCTTAATTTTGTACCATAATAAGCAAGTTATAATCAATTATATGCTATGCATGAACAAACATGTGAGCAAGCAATTATGCATGGGCATCCAGAACCCACACACATAACGAATTTACGCCCTTCGTATCTTGGTTAGGAATGGTATTGAAGTCTACATGACCTCTACTAGTCCCCAAGCCCTCGGCTCTTAGCACTTAACTCGGCTAGGCTCATCCAAGGAATGCATCCACATGCGCCTTAGTACCCCTGAATGAGCTCTGGCACCGGGCTCGTTATCCAAACGAGTCATCAACGGACCATACCGATGGACCTGCGTAGGAGTAATATGCTACCAAATGCAATATGTCCGATGCGATGCATGATCAATTTAATTTTTTGCTTAGGTCAAATTATTCATACATTCTTTAGAGTGATCAACCAATATCATACATATAACAAAAATAATATGAATAGTGCAGTTATCCAATCAAATCGTGGTTTCGATATACTTTAGTATTCTTTGGTATACATTCATCAAGCCTCATCATATATCCCATCCCCATTCATTCGATTTTTATCTTGTTCCTATAATTCTAATGTAACTAACTACAAGCACAATCAAGGTAACAAAATAAGGAGAAACTTACTCAGCCATTTGATCACCGGTCTTTTAGTAATAGCAATTCGGTGGCAGGGAATCGTCGATTTCGGGATCACCTAAAAAGGAAGAAATACTCTAATAAGTATTTCAACTCAAACTAATCCAAACGATTTCATACAAACTATCAAATTCATAATTCTCGTCCTAAGCGGGAATTCCAACTTAAAACAGCCATAACTTGTCATTTTAACTCGGAATCTCGCAAATTATACATCGATTTCTATCTACTTCGAAAGATATATCTATTTCTAATATTATTTCAAGTTTTGAAAACATTTAAGTCTTGAAACAGAGGGATCAGATCTGATCAGTAAATGTTTCTGATTCCGAAAAATAGTTTTGTAAATGTTTGTAATGTTTCTACTATATAGATTAGCTATACATGCAATATGAATGATTTCCTAACATGAATGACATGAGATGATTTAATGTATGCATGATCTTGATGATTTTTGCTAAAAGGAAATTTTATAACTTTTTATCTTGCAAGACCATAATAACAACTACTTATGAAAAATCTAGTTTTCTAACTTTGATCATTTCCATTTGTTTTGGATTTATTACTTAAGAAAATATAATTATTTTTGTTAAAATTGAGTCTTCATTATATCTATTACTTATGGCTTTCATTTCTACATAAAAATCTCTATTTTGCACTTTGTAAACATGTTTTCAAGTGGGGTTGATTCCAAAATACGAATTTTACAAAAAAATAGTTTTTGAGTGATTCCTTTAAGTAAAAATCATTTGATCTTAGAAAATTTAAGGCTCAACCATATATAACTACTAAGAACTTCATTCTTATATAAAAATTTTCATTTTACACTTTGTAAATATGTTTTCCGATATGATTTACTCAAAAATCAATTTTAGAAAATCCACTTTTTGAATGATTCATTTGGGAAAAATTTGTTTAATGCATTAAAATTTAAGACTCTATGGTACCTATTACTTAAGGATCCATTCATTATATAAAACTTTCATTTTGAGCTTGGATAATAGGTGTTCTTATGGCCTTCATTCAAAATTACGAATTTCACAAATTGACTACTAACTCAAAATTTCCATCTTTATTCTATTTCTTGTTTTATACATTAATCTCATCAAAACTCATTCCAACTTGTAAAAATCACTACTTAATGATACCTATTACCTCTATCCTTCATTTTTCACATAAAACATGAGTTTTGGAGTTGACAAATGGGTTTTCAAAATTAGTCTTGGTTGAGATCCGAATTTACAAAATTTATTTTTGGTCATATCTTTTGACAAAATCTATCTAAATTATGAAAATTCATTCCTTACATATCCTATCTTAAGAGCTTTTATTTCTTAAATAAAAACTTCATTTTTGAGTTGGAAAACATGTTTTTAAAATATACCTTGGCCAAAATCCGAAAATAAGATTTTTATTTTGAAAATAACTTTTGAAAATCACCTTTGATTCTTGTAAAAAGAAGTCTTGATGATATACATATATTAAGCCTTCATTATCTTAAGTAAAAATTACATTTTGACACTTGGAAAGTGGTTTTTAAATGGGGTCTTGCCAAAATACGAATTTCAAATTTTGTTTGAGTTCAAATCTAAGATATACTTAATATGAACATAAACATAAAACAAATGCATGGTAGTAAGCTATAAACTCATAGATCTAAACTTTACTCATCAAAATCTTTCATTTATGTTATCTATACCCTAAGCCCTTCAGTTTAAATGAAAAGTACACATTTTGAAGTTGAAAAACAACTTTTCTAAATATGGTTCCATTTTCATCCGAATTTTCAAAAATGATTTTTGTTGAAAATAAATAGATCTTGAGTTTTCTAAAACATTCCTACTATCATCATGCCACTACAAGTTGTTTATGAACATAAAACAAAAGTTTAATGCATTTTTGAACTCCAAAACACTAGATCTAGTTTTCTATACTAGTTTTAAATGCATGAACACATGTGAATGAGGAATATATGCATAAATCATAAGCAATAACAAAAATAATAACTCATATAGCAAGATCTATGGCATAAACAAAAATCAAAGCTACAAAAAGTTAGATCTATAAAATATAACAACTTTAAACAAGAAAATAATTATAATACAAGATAATAATAATGGAGAAGAGGAGCGTTTCATTTTTGGCATCATCATCCTAAGCTTTTTAGCTTATAGAAAGTCATTTGATGCATGAAACCTTTATTACACTTTACCTATATCACCTATGGAGGTTTTGAGAAGAAGATTTGCTTAAAAATCTTCAAGAAATATGGGTGGGAACTAACGAAAGAAGTGGGGGCAGCTTATGTTCTTGAGGAAACAAGAACAAAATGAAGAAGAAAAGATAGGAAAAAGAGAGAAAAAGCTAAGGAATGAAAGAGGGTAAATGGAGTAAATGAAAGAGAGAGAGAGAGAAAATGAGTGTATTAATGAATGAAAGAAGGAAAAAAAATAAAACAAGGCATAATTTTGGGGGAGGGAATTCACGTGAATTGGGAGAGAGAGAGAGTGTTTTGTTGAATTTTCACTTGAAATTAATTTGTGTAATAAATGTGTATGTGTAGCTTCTTTGAGAAGGAGTAGAATTTATTTATTTTAGTCAAAATAGGAGTAATTAAAGGACAATGGCAGCCAAAAGAAAGAAAAAACTGCCATGAAGTGATTTAATAAAGTGTAAAAAGATTGAAGTGAAAAGGAAGTGATATGTGTAAGGTATACTTGAAGGTATGGGTTGTAAAAGTACTTTCTTAATAAAATAGAATAAAATAAAATAAAATTACAAAATTTATTCCAAATATTTGTAGCAGATTTTTCATAATTAAAATTAAATAATTATTTGAATTATTTTAGTATTTTAACAAATATGTTACTGGTATGATCAAAATACGTGAATATGGGCTATAAATGATATTTTTATAACCCGAAAAATTATTTTACTAAAATAAAAACATTTTAAAAATATTTTCCAATTATTAAATTAATATACTTTATTTTTAGTATCGGGTCTTAAATAGAATCTGATCCCGTAAAAGCCCGAACTAACTAAATTTTAAAAAAACAAAATTTTCTATAATATATAAAACATTTATCTAAAAATATAAGGCTTTATAAGAATAATAAAATTGTGTAATGAAATAAAAGTGAATAGTGCAAAAGACTAGTCAATTACCGGTAATAATGAAAATACGATAAAAAGGTTATAACTGTAACTTTTATAACCTGAAAAATTATATAACTGATATATTTGGAAATCTTATGAAATTACAAGTCTAACGATACTATTGGTATATTTTTGATATCTCGAGCCCCGGGACACGCTTTTCAAAGTCTGTATCTGAACGGGTTTGAAATAGGTCAAAAGTTTACCAATATGATATTTTTAAAAAACTTATATTACTATGAGCTATTCTACATATTTAAACTACATCTTAGCCTCTAGGGTTAACGGCGCTAGATCGCTGAACTTAAGCTATTGTATTCTGGTTAGGGTTTCCGGGTGATTTTTCCGGTTTAGATCCTTGCCAATTTAGAAACTGATATTTTATGTTTATACAACATATCTAATTTGAGAAATTTATTTTACATTTCATTTTTGTAAGTATTTAATATCTTTTAACGTTTTTGGAATTCTTGAGTTGGGTTTCATTTCCGAAAGTTAATTGTCATTTACTTTTTAATAATTTGTTTTTGGGTTCTATATTACCCGATTTTATAAGTCGGAGTCACGTATGGAAATTATCGTACGTAGTGGTTTTGGAATTGAAGTATGATGAGTTCTTATTTTGTTTTTAAGGATTCTAATTTTTCTCAAGATTCGGAAATTTCTGGATTCGCTCGTGTTTTTGGACTAGTTGAAATTCGGTTTTAATTTGAAGTGATTTTTAGGGTTTATTTTCGAAGTTCATCTTGAAATTATTTACTGAAATTTTCTGGGGCATACATATCTTAACTTACCATAAAATTTATGGTAATTACCATAGTTACCATAAAAAAAAAAAAGAATTACTCATTTGTAAATGGAGTTTGAACAAGTTTGTGAATTGTAGCGAGTGATAAAATTGCTATCATATGATCATCCAAATAAAGGTAAGCATTTAATAAAACTTATACAAAAAATTGTATTATCTCTTTTGTTGATATAAAATATATTTGAAAAGAAACAAAATGTCAGATTTATGAAGTCAATGACAAAAAAATAAAATAAAGATAAATTGTAATAAATAAATTGGAAGATCTCAAAATATAATAAAGGAATCTTTGGGCAAGACATTTAGGTCAATGGTGATGATAACTATAAGCATCAATTCTAAAGGAAAAAAAAAAAAGAAATTTCAAACAATCAGTCAAAATGATATTTTAACATAAAAGAAAATTCATCTTTTAGTATCATTAAGCTTCAAGGAGATGTTTCTTAAAAAATAGAACATGCCATAACAGCAATAATAATATGTGGCTTCAATGGATGAATCTGCATATAATTTTGACAAAAAAGTAATGAAATGAAATTATCCTTATCTAATTATAGTAAAATTGACATGACATAAACCCCTAAAATTTTCAGTTAATTTTAAGTTTGATCTTAGAATTAAAAGTCAACCGGAACCCTAAAGGTTAACACAATTCTTGTACAAACCCTAGAATTAAGATCCAACATTCCCATATTCCTTAAATTTTAAAACGAAGTTGAGATAATTAGTGATAATAGTTTGTAATAACTTGAGGAAACATAAAAATACCAGATTCGTGAATTTTAAGTGTCTTTTAGACTCAAATGAGATCAGTTCTCGAAAAGTGTATCTCAGAGTCCGGACTAATAAAAATATTCTGATAACACCGATAGGACCGATTTAATACAATGATTTCAAAAATATCAGTTTCATAATATTTCGGTAACTAAAAATAATAGATATCGCATTTATACGCGTATTTTCTTACTATTAGTATTTTACTAGTCACTTCTACTTTACATTACACTATTCATTACTATTCTACACTATTTTTTTATCTCTACTTTTTCTAACACCTACTCTTACAACACCATAACCTATTATCTTTACTGTTTACCTTTCCCATAACTTTATATCATATCTATCTTATATATTATTACTTTTAATTCACAAAATTACAAAAAAATCCAATCTCTCCTCCCTATACTTTACATGGCTGATGCCTCACCCCCTCTCTCTTCCTCTATTTATTTTCAATTTTTCTATAATTAAATCACTCAAAAATCACTCCCTATTTTCTTATAAATACCCTCTCCTCTTTCACTTCATTCATACATCTTCTACTCACAAATTTCACTCCAAAAACACTCTCTAATTCCCCTATCAACTTCTATCCCAAAACTCTTTAAAATTCTCTCCACAAAACCCTCTTCTTTTTCCTCTACAAACACTTTAGGTAAGAATTTTCTTTAGATTTCTCTTACCATGTCTTGTAACTTTATATGACCATAGTGTGAGTTTCCTAAACTTAATGTTATGGAAGCTATACTATGTTCATGTATTGTCACTCCTCGAAGGGTATCCTAAACGTGGCAGTCCGCCACATATAATATCAAGGCTTAAGAATGGCTACCTTAGTCATGTGAAAGCCTTAGTATTATATGTAAGGCGTCTAACACGGTAATAGGAGACGCTTTTGGGAATTATAGTTTAAGCACGTAAAGATAAACATACAAGAATCCAGAAATAAAGTATATCATATCATTAATAACCAAAGGTCTATTACATAATTTCTTAGGGGCATACCCCCTAATCCATGGATCGTGATAAACTTTATAACACCCAAAATACTACATTAAAGATTTCAAAGGAATTCTAATCTAAGTCTTCGAGTAGATTTTCTCCAAAAGCTTCAATATATAAAACGTACTTGGATATGGGAAGACCCGGGCACAAAAATAGGTGTTCCTGAGAATACAAATATCTATAGGGTGTAAGCTTATGGGCTTAGTGAGTAAATCCCAAAATTCATACTTGAAGAAATAACCAATCAAGTTTATTATTCAAAATATGAAATGCAACAACCACGTGAGCATACAAGACATATGACTTTCCAGAATCATATGTTGAATGAATTACGCCCTTCATTCGGGGTTGGGTATTCAGGCCAATTACAGCCACAACATTTAAAAACACTTTTATAGATCTTACCGGCTCCTATACGCCATCAAAAACTTGTAGCTATTACAGGCTCCTACTAGCCACCAATTTAAGTAGTTCTTACTGGCTCCTACTCGCCACTTACATGATATACCGGTTATGTCTACCACCACTATTATACACTTGTCCCACCAATTGTATAATAGTGAATGCAATGTGACTCAACATATGAAGTGCATGAATAATTTCTTTAATTAAAGTCTAGTAGTTACATTTAACTTCTTTCAAGTGATCAATCAAATTCAAACACTTCAGATATTAATGCACATACAACTTTATTATCAACAAATCGAGTCTCGATATACTTAGTGCTCCTTCAACATATTATCATACACTTCCTTTTGATTTTGCCTAAATTCTAGTGCAACTAATTTTATAAGCACACTCGAGAGTATGAGAAAATTAACGGGAGGTAAACTCACTCGGCCATGATGACGCCTTTCTTGAAATGGATGAGTCGTTCGGAATTTCCACTTAATCGTAGTAATCCTCGGGATACGAAAAATCTTCCTCGTGATTATCTAATCAAGAAGAATACCCAAAATGAGTATTTCATGAAATTCTATTCTTGAAGATTCTAAACTTTCCTTAAAATCGTGGTAAAATCTTATAAATTTCAACTTAAAATGGCCATAACTTGCTCATTTTAACTCGGAATTTTGCGTATAATATACCGTTTTCTACCTACTCGGAAAGATCTACGCATTTATAAACTTATTTTCTTAAAACTAGGTCGTTTGGGTCCCGAGAAGACAGCGACCAGATTTGCCACGAATTTGCAAACACTTGTTTTCCTTCTTGTAAACAAAGCTCATTTGAAAAGATAAATATTTCAATTATTTGTAAAATTTTGAAAGGTATATATATATTTGTAATAACTCATAACAAATGTATGAAGTAAATGAAGTTGTCTCAACTTATAAAAGTAAGGTTTTAAAGGACTTTGAACTTGAGATTCTATTGAATATTTATTTTACTTTTGAAAGATCTTGAGTTATTGAGATGAATATTCTTTTTCTAAATTTAATCTCCCGTAATTTCTTTAAATTCCTAAGGTGTGGTTTTTATTTTCAAAACTTGGATTCAAAAAGTAATAAAATGTCAATTTTTGTTTCTTGTAATGATTCCAAAAGAATATTTCTTGATGAAAGATAAGTTTTCATAAAACCTTTTGTTTATGTAAGAAAAAACATTCCCATGCATGTTCATGGGTTTTTAAGAAATCCAGAATCTTTAATTCAAGAAAACACTTTCTCATTTATTTTTTTCGAGACAAAAACATTATGTTCATGCATGAATATGAATCATAAGCTATAGAAATATAAAGGAACATAATAACTTGAAAGCTTAAGTAATAAAGTAAATCAAGTATTGGGACCTTAGCTTCATCAAGGTACCCCGGAACTAAGAAAAGACTAGTTCCGAAAAAGTAAAAGAAAAAGAATTGTTTTGACTTGATGATGATAAGTCTAAGACTAGAATGACTAGTCTTAAAATCAACTTGAAATAAATCGCAATAAAGTAAATAAATTGCATGAAAGATAAATAAATTGTAAGACTATGAGCTTATATGCTCTAAATAGTATATATAGCTATATAGATATATTAGATAGTAATAAACATAAAGGAAATATAGAGAAACATAAAGGAACATAAAGGAATTGATGTTATGAACAAAAACAAAGTATGAACTTATTGTTGCTTTCTTAACCTTTATGGTTTTAGAAAACACACACTAAGCTCATACTAAGTAGATGAACATGAAGAATTCTTTGAGAAATTTCTTACCTAAAGGAAGCTAAACTAAGAAGACTTCTTGAAAGAACTCTTGAGAGAAATTGGAGAGAAATTTTTGTAGAGTAACTTTAGAGAAGAAGAGGTGTGAAAGAAGTGAAGGTATGAAGGGGTATTTATAGGAAAATGTGGGAGATAATTTGTGTTAATTAAATAAATGAAAACAAAATAAATGGATGCATGAATGGGGGTGTGGCCGGCGCTATTTAGGTGTATTGGGAGGGGAGAAATTTATTTTTTTTGTTATTTTGTTAATTAAAAGTAAGAAATGAGAGATATGAAATTGTATTGGAAATGAAAAAGTATAAGAGATAGGTGTATGGTTTGTAAGAGTAGGTTGTAAGAAAAAGTAGAGATAGATGAATAGTGTAGAATAGTAAAAAAGTGTAATGTAAAAGTAGACATGACAATTTAATACCGGTAGTAAGAAAATATGCATATAAAAGCGATATATGATATTTTTAGCTATCGAAAAATTATGAAATTGATATTTTTGGAAATCTTATATTTTTACGAGTCTAACAGTATATTCAGAATATTTTTCCTATTCCGGGCTTCCGGACACATTTTTCAAGAACTATGTCTGATCGGGTTCAAAGGACACTCAAATTTTGAAAAACAGATATTTTTATAAAACCTATAACTATTACGAACTATTATAGCTAATTTTTTCCAACTTCGTTTTCTAAGGCTTGAGAAAACGGCAATGCCGGACTTAAGCGGTTACGGTAAACTAGGGTTTGGTTGACTCTGGAAATCCGGTTGACTTTCGTTTTGGTTTTAAACTATAATTCGAATCCAAAAATTTCGGGGATTTACAACCTACCCCCCTTAAAGAAAGTTTTGTCCTCAAAACTTGAAATTTGCAACTTGAAATTCGTACCTGATTCTTCAAAGAGATTTGGATATTTCTTTCGGATCTCATCCTCGGCTTCCCAAGTAGCCTCTTCTCGCGAATGATTCCTCCATAACACCTTGACATATCGGATTTCCTTGTTTTTCACCTTTTGGACCTTTGATCCAGAATTTGAACTGGGTGCTCCTTGTAAACCCCCAAAAATTTTCATAGTCCTTAAAAGTAATCCTAGAAGTTTAATATCAAAATTTGAAACCCGAAAAATCGACTCGGGATTAACATCCGATTCTAGACCGAGTCAAAACTCTGGAAACGAAACCCTAAAAATTTAACTAAGTTAAAACTTAATTCCAAATAAGAACAAAAACGAGTTTTCTCAATCTTGAGAAAACAAGAACCCCTGGATCAAAATATAAAGTCCAATTATCGATATAATCAACGTCCGTACGTCGATTAAATAATCTACCCAATTCCTAAAACGCAAATCGAAACAATAGATCCAAATACCGCTTAACAACGAGATAATAAAATCCTAAATCCTTCAGAAAAATTTTAGAATCACAAAATCCAAATTTTCAACAAAAGTCAAACTGAGTCAACTCATAAACCTAGACTCGGTTAAACGATCCCGAGAACTAAAAACAAATAAATAATCACGAATAAAATAAACCATAGACGACGAGCTAGAAATATAAAACGATCAAAACTCAAAAATTATACGATCTTATGAATAGCTCAGCAAAAATCGGAAATCAAAACGTAACCCTAAAAGTCAACAAGCCTATAACGAACCCTAGCAATTAAGATCCGGCAATCCCGTGTTTTCAAACCCTAGAAAACGAAATTAAGTTAATGACCTAGAATAGTTCGTAATAACGTAAGCTAACATAAAAATATCAGATTCGCGAATTTCGAGTGACCTTTAGACCCAAACGAGATCGGTTCTCGAAAAGCGTGTCCCGAAGCTCGGAATATTAAAAATATTCCGTTTATACCAATAGACTCGTAAAAATACAAGGATTTCAAAAATATCAGTTTTAGAATTTTTCGGTAGCTAAAAATTACAGATATCGCATTATTACGCGTATTTTTATTACTACCGGTACTTTAATTGTCTAGTCTACTATTCATAGTACTTTTCTACTATTCATTACTATTCACCTATCTCTAATTTTTCTTACACCTATTTCTTACACCTATATATCTATTTTTTTACTTTTTTCATTTCCAATACACCTTTAATCACATCAACTTTACACATTACTTCTTTATTACACAAAACAAATAAAATAAAACAATTCCCCCGCGCCCCCCCCTCTCTCTCTCTAAATGCCCAAAACCGGCGCCACTCCTCCCCATTTCCCTCTCTTTTATTTTCTTTTTAATTATTTTATTACATCCAAAAATCACTCCAAAAATTCTATAAATACCCTTCCTCTTCCATTCTTTCACACAATTCTTTACACTACCAAAACTCTCTCAAAATCTCTCCACAAATTCTCTCATCAAAAGCATTCTCTCTACCAAAACTCTCTCAAATCAATTCCTCACAAAAATCATGTCTCATACATAAACCATCTACCACATATCACTACTCACATAATACCCATTTCATTTACCATCTCCATATCTCTTACATACTTTAGGTAATATTTCTTCCATCTATTATTCATCCATGTCATGTAACTTAACATGACTATGGTGTTGTTTTTGAAACTCTTATGAGTAGTAAAAGCAACAACATGTTCATGTTTTGTTCTTGCACATAAAGCTTCCTACTTTATTATGTTGTTATTATTGTTATTATGTATACTATGTATATATATTTATTTAGAGCATATAAGCTCATTTGTTATTTATTTATTTTCAAGTTATGCAATTTATTTATTTCATGCAATTATTAAGACTAGTCTTTCTAGTCTTAGACTTGTCCATATCAAGTCAAAATAATCTTTTGTTCATTTTCTTTAAATCTTTCGGGACTAGTCCATTCTTAGTCCCGGGATGCCTTGACAAAGCTAAGGCTCCAATTCTTGATCGGGATTCCTTGATGAAGCTAAGGTTCCCAATGCTTGATATTTTACTTTCTTGTTCATTAATTATTTTTAGTATTTTCTTATGATCTTATTATTTTATATGCTCATGATACTTGCATTTGCGTAATGTTAATGTCTCAACTAATCTAAAAATAGAATTTTGTTTTACTAAATGAACTCAAAGCTAAGTTTCCAATTATATGATTTACCACAAACATGAGGTTATTATCAACAAACTAGAAATAGAATAATGCAAGTTTTCTCAAGTTTTCTTAAATAACGAAGATAGTTTTACCAAAGAAAACATAAATAAATATTTTCCTTGTATTTTATGGTAATCTAAGTTTTTAGAAAAATAAATCGTTAATATCGAAAGTTTAAGATTTAAATTCTTTTCTAAACTAAGGAACAAACTAGTTTTCAAAGTTAAGACAAAAAAAAAAAAATCAACTCATCAAGTTGTGAACCCACTTAGGAAAAATAATGATTTTCAAATTTCTAAAAGAAGGAACTAATTTTCAAAGGAATATAAATGAGGTAAGATTTATAATAATGGATTTTATAAAGATGATTCTTTTCAAAAAAATGAAAGAACAAGTTTTGGAAAGCAAAAGCTTATATTTTAGAAATGAATATAAGAAGACAAGATTCATTTTCTAAAACCATCCTAAATACAAAATTATAAAAAGGTTTTGAACAAATATACTTTTTGATAAAAAATCGATCTTTTATCACTAGAAGCGAAATTTATGAAAAACTAAGGATTAAAAGGAAATTTTACTTGTTTTGGAAAAGGAAATGAAGAAAATAAAATAAGAATATACTCATTTATAACAACCTAGTAAAAATATAAAATTTCTTTAAATACTTGAAAAGAAAATTTCAAAGTTAAAATCTAAATGAATTGTTTTATAAATTGTTGAGACACTACCATTGAGATTTTTGCATATAAAGTGAGCGTACCTATATATTCAAAAGTATTTATCAAATATATAATTTATATTTCAAAAGGATTTTCTTTAAAATGGAGATGAGTTAGAAAATGGATTTTTGCAAAAGTTTAGAAAATTCGTTTTAAATCTGTACCTGACGTTTTCGGAACCCAAATGACCTTTTATGACAAGGATAAGCTTAGAAATAGATAGATCTTTTCGAATAGGTAGAAAACGGTATATTATACGCGCGATTCCGAGTTGAAATGACCAAGTTATGGCCATTTTAAGTTGGAACTTTCCCTCATGCGAACTTTAACGTTCTTTGACATTGTTTTGTCAAAATTCAAGAAAATCTTCAAGAAAAACTCATTGTGGGTATTTTCCTTGGTTAGGTGATCCCGAGGAAGGATTCCTTTACCCCGATGATTGTTATGATTAAGTGGAGTGTGTGAACGACTCATCCGCTTAGAGGAATAGACAACATGGCATCGTGAGTTATTTCCCCGTTATTTTTCATACTCTTGATTGTGCTTGTAAAATTAGTTGCACTAGAACTTAAGAAAAATAAAACGGAAGTGTATGATAATATGTTGAAAGAATACTAAGTATATGGAAACTCGATTTGTTTGTAATAAAGATTGTATGTGCATTTATATCTTGAAGTGTTTGAAATTGGTTGATCACTTGAAAGAAGTTAAATGTAATTACTAGACTTTAATTAAAGAAATTATTCATGCACTTCATATGTTGAGTCACATTGCATTCGCTACTATACAATTGGTGGGACAAGTGTATAATAGTGGTGGTAGACATAACCGGTATATCATGTGAGTGGCGAGTAGGAGTCGGTAAGAACTACTTAAATTGATGGCTAGTAAGAGCCTGTAATAACTACAAAAATCTTTTCGTGGCTAGTAGGAGCCTGTAATAAACTACAAAAATTTCGATGGCGTATAGGAGCCGGTAAGATCTATAAAAGTGTTTTTAAAAGTTGTGGCTGTAATTGGCCTGAATCCCCAACCTCGAATGAAGGGCGTAAATTCATTCAACATATGATTCCCAGAAAGTCATATGTCTTGTATGCTCACGTGGTTGTTGCATTTCACATGTTTGAATAATAAACTTGATTGATAATCTACTTCGAGTATGAATTTTGGGATTTACTCACTAAGCTAGTTGTAGCTTATACCCCTATAGATTTGTTGAAACAGGTATGCTAGTGGCCTAAATTGAGGATCATGACTTTAAGGAAGTCAGGACGGATGATTAAGATATGGAATCATACGATGAAGAAAGTTTGTAAGGTTCTTTATATGTGATAACCTATATGATTAGGGACGTATATTTATTTGAAGATAATAGAAGAATATGCCTTAAGAATTGAATTGTGATATGCTTATGTTTTTATATTAAGTATTCTCTTTGCCTTGTTACTTATTTATTATCAATATAAATTGCGCACTACCGATGCTCCCCTTGGTTGTGATGTACGCCTTGTACATAATATAAGCCTTTTGCATGACTAAGTATCATTCCTAGCTTAGTATTGTGTACGGCGGACTGCCACGTTTAGGGTACCCCTCGGGGTGACACTCCTCATAAGTCAAGTTCTCTTTTCCACCCTGACTGGTTCAAGTTCACAATCCGATCAGGGTCGGGATATGCTTTGAGTACTGAGAACATGGAAGACATTATGTACTCCCGACATTTTTGGTGGTAATGCCAAGCGATAAGCCAAATCTCCTACCCGTTCGAGGATTTCGAAAGGTCCGATATACCAGGGCTTAGCTTTCCTCGAGCCCGTACACGATGAATACTCTTTATCGGATTCACTTTTAGATACACATGATCACCAACGTTAAACTCAAGGATTTGTCGTTTTTGATCTGCCCAACTTTTCTGTCTATCTTGGGCCTCTTTCATCCTTTGCTGAATAATCCTGACTTTATCTGAGGCGTCTTGGATAGATCTGTCCAATTGTTAACTTTTCCACATCATCCTAAAATAGAGGCGATCTACACCTTCTTCCATATAAAGCTTCGTATGGTGCATCTTAATTGTTGAATGATAGCTGTTGTTGTAAGCAAACTCTACCAAAGGTAGGTGTACTTCCCAGCTTCCTTTGAATTCCATAACACAAGCTCTTAACATGTCTTCCAAGGTCTGGATAGTTCGCTCTGATTGTCCATCAGTTTGTGGATGATAAGCTGTACTGAAATGTAACTTGGTTCCCATACACTTCTAAAGACTCATCCAGAATTTTGACACGAATCGAGGATCTCGATCCGATACAATTCCTGCTGGAACTCCATGCAGTCTCACAATCTCCCTTACATATAACCGGGCCAACTTTTCCATCGAGTAGGTCATGTTGATAGGGATGAAGTGTGCTGACTTAGTGAGTCGATCCACAATTACCCATATAGCATCATATCCGGCTACTGTTCGGGGCAATCCACATACGAAATCCATGGTAATTTGGTTGTCACGCCCCAATGGGTACCCTAAACGTGACAGTCCGCCACACTCAATATTAAAGCTTAAGTATGACAACCTTAGTCATTTCCAAAAGCTTTTATATTAAGTGTAAGGCTTACTTTCACAATTTTAGAGGACCATATATGGAATTATGAAGCTTAAGGAGATATAAAAACATATTAAGAAAAGAAGAATCACAATAATTATTCGTTCATGGCAAAGACTTTACAAACTTAGGGACAACTCCCTAAATTACTAATCTATTATATACATATTAACATGCTAATACTAAGCTACACTTTATCCAGATTTCTAATGTTCAAAAGGGATTACCTGCCCGCATGGTCCACGTGGCCTTAACCATAAGTAAGGAAACTGCAAAAGATATCTATCGGGGTATAAGCTAATAGGCTTAGTGAGAACTATTTCCATAAATAACTTCTTGTAACAAGATTCAAACAAGTTGATTTAGTCAAACAAATGCAATGCACAAGCACGTGGGCAAACAGCATATAGTTTTCCGGAACTATATGTTGAATGGATTTACGCCCTCCATTCGGGTTTGGTGATACATAACCTCAATTCAAGTAGTTTTAAATAAAAAGTTTTCTTGCTCACGAGCACACATCGTCAGCATTCTGAATCTACTTGATTGACCTTGCTTTCGGATCTACCGCTAAGCAATCGCTTTCGGATCTCCCGCCAAGTGTTGCTTTCGACATAGCTTACTATCCTTCTCACCCAAGGATAATAACCCAACCATGCAATGTGACTCACTTCGTGGTATGCATGAGTTCATTAATTTATAAAGTCATAACATAATTATTTTCAACTTTATGGCGATCAAGGAATTTCACACAAATCAATAATAACTAAAACAATCACTTAGAACAATTCTGGCTTCGATATTCTTAGAATTCTTTCAAGGAATTATTTTACATGCATATCGGTTTATCTTTTCCTAACTCTAGTGCAACTAATTTACAAGCACAACAAGTATAGCATTTAATGGAAATAAACTCACGATGCCATTGTCGTCTATTCCTCTAAGCGATGAGTCTTCACACACTCCACTTAATCGTAATAGTTCTCTGGGTAAAGGAATCCTTCCTCGGGTTACCTAACCAAAGAAAATACCCACAATGAGTTTTTCTTGATGATTTTCTTGAATTTTGACAAAACAATGTCAAAGAACGTCAAAGTTCGCATGAAAGAATGTTCCAACTTAAAATGGTCATAACTTGATCATTTTAACTCGGAATCGCGCATATAATATACCGATTTCTACCTACTCGAAAAGATCTACCCATTTCCAAAGTTATTTCCATCAAACAAAGCCATATAGGCTCCGAAACGGCGGTGACAAAATTCACCACGGATTTTTCAACAAAACAACCTTGGTTTAAGAAATCAAGATTTTGCTTGATAAATACTTAGTTATCTATATAGAAAAATTCTCTTTTTATAACTATATAACTCATATTTAAGCATGCTCAAGTGTCTTGTTGTCCAATTTATTTTTCTTAGGTAAAACAATGTTGGTTTGAAGCTTTTCGAAATTGTTTTTGCAAATTTCTTTGAAATGAATACCTTGTTTTCTTTATTTTAAAACGTTTTATATTGGTTTTATTTATCTTTTTCTAAGTAACCTTTGAAAATAAAATTTTCTACTTTCTAAGTTACATTAATACTATATTTGAAGTTTTCTAGGAAATATGCTATTCTTCATTTTTCTTGTGTAAATTTCTTTGTTTACTTGTTTTGCAAAAATCCTTACTTGATATTTCTTTCTTTTTCTCATGTCTCATATTTTTCAAAAATAATCATCCATGCATAAAAACAATGTGAACAATTAAGGACTTTTTGTAGAAAACTAGTTTCTAAAAATATTATTATTTCCTCTTGTAACTTTGAAAAGGAATACTTTATTTTTGTTTTCAAATCATAGATTTCCTTTTTCCTATTTGTAAAGGTCTTTTCTTGAAAGAAATCCCTAGCCATTCATCTTATATCTTTTTATGAAAAGAACCATTTTTATCAACAAAATATTTTCTTTTGAAAACAAGTGGAATAATAAAGATTTTAGTAGCTTTTCAAAGCAAAAATTATAGTGAGTTCTTTTGTATCATGAAAATGATTGAGTTTTTTTTGTTATCTTATATATTTTATACTTCATAAACTTATTTTCAAGTGACAAAAATCCTTCTTTTGTTTAATTATCTTTAGAAATAAATTTTTGGACAACAATCTAAATGAACATGATTATGAGGATAATAATAAACAAAATAACATAAAGCATAATAATAAAGTCAAGTATTGGAGTCTTAGCTTTTTCAAGGCTCCCAGGACTAAGAAGTAGACTAGTCCCATAATAAAATGAAATGAAAGAAAGAAAAGCTTGTTTTGACTTGATGAGGACAAGTCTAAGACTAGAGACTAGTCTTAAAAAACAACTTGGAATAAATAAAATGCATTGAAGTAATTAAATTGCATGAAAGGTAAATAAATTGCAAGATCATGAGCTTATATGCTCTAAATAGTGTATATAGCTATATAGATATAGTAGATAGTTATGAACATAAAAGAGACATAATGAACATAAGAGGAACATAAATGAATACAAAGGAAACATGAACATAAAGGAATTATGATTATGGACAAAAACAAAGTATGAACCTATTGTTGCTTTCTTAACCTTCATGGTTTTAGAAAACACACATTAAGTTCATACTAGTAGATGAACATGGAAACTTCTTGAAGAAACTCTTACTTAAAGAAGCTAGACTAAGAAGAACTCTTGGAAGGAACTCTTAAGAGAATTTGAGAGAGTAATTTTAGTGTAAAAGTGGTGTGAAAGAAGTGAAAGAGAAGGGGGGTATTTATAGGAAATTGAGGAGTGGTTTTTGTGTGATTAAAATAAAGTGAAATTAAAACAAATTGATGATGATGTGAGGGGGGGTAGCGCCGGCCATTAAGTGTAGTGAGGGAGTTTGTTTTATTTTTTTGACTTTTTGTTAAATAAAATATGTAATATGTAAGATAGATGTGATATAAAGTTATGGGAAAGGTAAAAAGTTAAGTTATAGGTTATGTAGAGTGTAAGAATAGGTGTAAGAAAAAGTAGAGATAAAAGAATAGTGTAGAATAGTAATGAATAGTGTAATGTAAAGTAGATATGACAATTAAAGTACCGTAGTAAGAAAATACACGTATATAGCTATATCTGTTATTTTTACTTACGAAAAATTACGAAACTGATATTTTTGGAAAATTATATTTTTACGAGTCTAACGGTGTATTCGGTATATTTTTACTATTCCGGGCTTCCGGACACGTTTTTCGAGAACTGTGTCCGATCGGGTTCGAAGGACACCCGAATTTCGCGAAACTGAAATTTTATAAAAACTATGGTTATTACGAACTATTTTAGCTAATTATCCCAACTTCGTTTTCTAGGCCAAAGAAAACGGCAATGTCGGATTTAGTTGGATACGGTAAACTAGGGTTTTGTTGACTTTTAGGGTTCCGTTTGACTTCCGGTTTAGGGTTTTTGCTAACCGATTCGAAAATTTGGGGGTTTACATTGGTCCCATTTCCATTCTGGTATGGCCAATGGTTTCAAAAGTCCTCCTGGCCTTTGGTGTTCAATCTTTATTGTTGACATATGGGACACTTCATTACGAATTCAGCTACGTCCTTTTTCATACCATTCCACCAAAAGCGACTCTTAAGGTCTTGGTACATCTTGGTACCACCGGGGTGCATGGTATATCCCGAGTTATGTGCCTCTCATAATTTCCTTTTTCATCTCCTCATCATTCGGTACACATAATCTCCCTTTCATTCTTACTACATCCTTCATCTATCTCAAAATCATCATACTTTCCTCCTTGTATTCACTTTTCAACTTTTGTATGACTTCATCATATCGCTGAGATTCTTTGATTCTTTCTATCAGGGTTGGCTCCATTACCAAATGGGAAATTTCTATTTCCGTGCTTTGCCCTACAAATTCGATGCTCAATCTCTCGAATTCTTTTATAAGTTTTTTTGAGTTGTGAGCATGGCTGCAACTTCTCCATGGTTCTTCCGACTCAAAGCGTCTGCTACGCATTCACTCTTCCAGGGCAATAATTTATTCCAAGATCATAGTCTTTGATCAACTCCAACCATCTCCTTGCCTCATATTCAATTCCTTTTGTGTGAATAAATACTTGAGGCTCTTATGGTCCGTATAAATCTCGCATCTGTCCATATAGGTAGTGCCTCCAAAGCTTGAGAGCAAAGACAACTGCGGCTAACTCAAGATCATGTGTTGGGTAATTTTGTTCATGTGGCCTCAACTGCCGTGAAGCATAAGCAATTACTTTCCCTTCTTGCATAAGCACACATCCTAAGCCATTTCTTGATGCATCACTATGGACGGTATATGGCTTTTCTGGATCAGGTAGGGTTAAAATTGGAGCAGATACCAACCGTTGCTTTAACTCTTGGAAACTTTGTTCCCTCTTCTCATTCCAAATGAATCTTTCATTCTTTTGGGTCAATTGAGTTAGTGGCTTAGCTATTTTTGAGAAATCTTGCACAACTTTCTGTAATAGCCAGCTAATCCAAGAAAACTTCTAATCTCAGTCACCGTCCTTGGTTGTTTCCATTCCATTACGGCCTTAATCTTTTCAGGATCTACTGATATTCCTTTCCCTGAGATAACATGTCCTAGAAAAGATATTTGGTCCAACCAAAAGTCACACTTGGATAATTTGGCATATAGCTTGTGCTCCCTCAAGGTTTGTAATGCCATTCTCAGATGTTCTTTGTGTTGCTCCCGTGTTTTAGAATAGACCAAAATATCATCAATGAAGACAATCACGCATTTATCCAAAAGCGGCTTATACACCCGATTCATCAAGTCCATGAAAGCAGCTGGTGCATTAGTTAATCCAAAGGGCATGACCATGAACTCATAGTGTCCATACCGAGTTCTAAAAGCGGTCTTTGACACATCCTCTGGTTTTATCCTCAGCTGGTGGTATCCAGATCTCAAATCAATGCGTGAGAATACACTTGCTCCTTGTAGTTGGTCAAAGAGATCGTCAATCCTTGGCAATGGATACTTATTCTTTATAGTGACCTTATTGAGTTCTCGATAATCAATACACAACCTCATCGATCCATCCTTCTTTTTTTACGAATAATACCGGAGCTCCCCAAGGCGAGACACTTGGTCTTACAAATCCTTGGTCAAGCAATTCTTGTAATTGCTTCTTAAGTTCCTTGAGCTCAACAGGTGCCATTCGGTATGGTGCCTTGGATATAGGTTCTGTTTTTGGCATCAAATCGATCTCAAAATCGATTTCTCGTTTTGGGGGTAACCTAGGCAATTCTTTGGAAAAACATCAGAGAATTCATTAACGATGGGGATGTCGTCAATGTTGGGTCTTTCCTTATCCTCCTCCGTACTTCCCACATAGCTTTCAACTCCTTCCTCAACTTCCTCAATCGCCTCGAACGAACTTAACTCCAAACTTTTAGAAGTTGCGGATTCTCCCAAAAATGTAACTTTCTTCCCGTCTTGTCCCATGAATTCCACCTTTTTATTTCTACAATCTACCTTTGCTTCCACCATGGACAACCAACTCATTCCGAGAATCACTTCGTACTTGCTAATTTCTATTACTATAAGATCGGTAGTTGCTTCATGGCCTTGTATGTTCATGGGGCAATTCCTTATTACTTCTTTGGTAGTCACCACACTACCGGTGGGGGTTTTTATACGAAAACTTGTTGTGATTGTGGTGATAGGTAAACCGGTCTTCAAGGCTACACTAGTGGCAACAAAGGAATGTGTTGCACCGGTATCGAAGAGGGTATAAGCGGTTAGGTCCCCTATTTGTATGGTTCCTGTATTCAAGATGCGTGTGTTACTATTCTTATTGTCCTTATAAGGTTCTCTAGACATCTATTGTTTCCAACATGCATCATAACTTTATACTCAACAGATATCAAAACAGACATATATTTTAAAGGTTGAGGCTAACCTGTAACCAAGCTATAGTCATACTCCTCTCCATGGTCCAGGGCAGCCAACTCTACTCCTTCTTCGGCATCCTCCTCGCAGACCCATTGCCCTTCAAGGTTGTAAATCCTCAGCCCATGCATAGATGATGCCGAGCGACTTCCGCTTCCATTCCCACTCCTTGTCGGGGCAAGTCCTCCTGAAGATCCAACAGGTCGGTTTGTTGTGAGATTCCTTTGGGGACAATCATTAGCAAAATGTCCCATTTGCTTGCATACGAAACAAGTCGTAGAAGCTTTCTTTGGGCAATCCGGAATCTTATGGCTCGGGTCACCATAGAAATAACATTTGTTCTGGAGAAGGGGGCATCTCTTCGGGTAATGCGCCCCTTTGCATTTCCAACAACTTACTGCTGCCTTGGAATTATCCTTCTGTCCACTGAAATTTCCCTTAAAGTTGCTAATTGGTTTAAACCTTTTAGAAGGGAAATTGGAGCTCGTTCCAGGTTGAAATTTCCTTCCAAACACATGCACTTTCTTCTCAGAAGTCCCAGCTTTCCTTTTCTTGGCCCCTTCAACAATTCTTGCTCTTTCAACCAATTCTCTGAAGGTGCGAATGTCAAACTATTCTAACCGCATCCTTAAGTCCTCATCTAACCCATTCAGGAACACTTGTCGTTTCAGCTCCTCACTATACTTATAAGAATCCGGAGCATACTGCAGGAGTCGGCTGAATTCCATCTCATATTGTTCTATGGATTTTCCTTTCTGGGATATGTGCAAGAAATCCGCACTATACCTTACTCTTAAACTTCCAGGGAAATAATTTTCCAGAAACTCATTCCGAAACATATCCCAGGTGATAGGTGGCAGCAATTCCCTACTCTTGGACTCCCACCAGACGCGGGCATTAAACCTCAACATATAAGTACCATATGTAAGCCCCGGAAAATTTCAGTAAATAATTTCAAGATGAATTTCGAAAATAAACCCTAAAAATCACTCCAAGTTAAAATCGAACTTCGAACGAGTCCTGAAATATAAACAAAAGTAAAATTCATTAGTCTTGAAAATCTAAAAATAAAATAAGGACTACAAAAGTCCTTAAGTCCAAAAACCATTACGTAAGATAAACTTCTTACCTAATCTACAATTCATAAAAATCGGGATAAAAATAAAACACAGTGATAATTTGCTAAAAAGCAAGTTAATCCATAACATGACAATTTGAAGGATCAGGAAATCACCAAAGGCCAATTCCATAACTAGGCTTTGGCACGATTAAGAAAACTTTATCTGCCAATAATAAAATATAGACTTTGGAAATTCCCCAAACGACCAGACTAATAATCCTAAGAGACGGAAATCACAATAAAGCCCTAACGATCAAATCAAACTCCAAGAATCATAGAACGAGTTAGAAATTGAAATCTCGTAATCTTAAGAAGGAAGAATTCAAGAAACAAAATAACAAATTAAATAATCCTTAAGTTAACCAATTGTTCATAAAACCTTAAATCGAAGCAAAAATAAATTCGAAAACAAAACACTATGAAGATCCTTTTTCAAAGCAAATTATAAGAATCAAGATTTCCCCAAAATCATTCCAAAAATCGATAATTGACTCAAACTCAAGAAAATCATATCTGGTAACCATTACCGATATAACTCCGGATATAATAATTCAATTCAAGATTTCCGAAAGCAGTAAGAGATATTAAATACTTATAAAAATAAAATTTAAAATAAATTTCTCAAACTAATACGTTGTATAAACAGAAAATCTCAGTTTCCAACTTGGCAATCTAAACCGGAAAATCATCCGGAAACCCTAACCGGAATACAATAGCTTAAGTCCGGCAATCTAGCGCCCTTAACTCTAGAGGCCGAAAGATAGTTTAAATAGTAGAATAGCTCGTAGTAATATAAGTTTGTTCACAAATATCAGATTGGTAAATTTTTGACCTATCTCGAACCCGTTCGGATACAGACTTGAAAAGCGTGTCCCGGGACTCGAGATATCAAAAATATACCATTAGTACCGTTAGACTCGTAATTCCACGAGATTTCTAAATATATCAGTTATATAATTTTTCGGGTTATAAAAGTTACAGTTATAACCTTTTTCGTATTTTCATTTCTACCGGTAATTGATTATTCTTTTGCACTATTCATTTTATTTCATTACACAATTTTATTATTATTATTATTATTATTTTTATACCCTGGGTTTCCTAGTAATCAAGTAAACTTCGAAAACCAGAAAATGAAACCCTAAATCGGTTTAGTTCAAGCTTTGTGAGAAAGACCGAGAACCCTAATTCCGGCTTTTCCTCGTTTCCAAATAAGAAACTTTTATAAGCAAAATTAATTTTGAATATAGTTCTTGATTATATTTCAAACCAAGAAAAGATCAGATTTTGAGAAAATTTCAATTCCGGGTCATCCCGAGACCCATTATAGAAAAGCGTGCCCCGGAACTAGAATTTCAAAAATTTCTTTATGAATACTCATTTGAATCGAAATAAAATAAGGATTTCAAAAATATATTTTTCATAATTTTCCGGCTTATGAAAAATACAGTTATAGCCTTTTTATTCGTATTTCCATTACTACCGGAAATCAAATTGTCTTGTCAACTATTCCTCACTATTCAAAAAGTACAACCTAGACTACCTATTAGCCTACCCTACAAGTCTAACCCTTACCATCACTCACATCAAACCCATTTTCCATAACTTTTGTCCCTTAACTTCTCTTACACTCTTAACAATTTCACATCAAGTTAAATCAATCAAACTTTTTCTCCCCCCTCATGAATAGTGACCGACGTGAATAGTCCCCCCATCCATGCTCCATTTAAAATTTTCTTCTTCTTTTAACCTAAATCCATTTCATATATAAGCTATTTTCTCTCTCTCTCCTCATTCTTTCACTTTCCAAATTTACAAAGTGTAAAAAGCTCTCTTTCTCTCCCCATTTTCCCCTTTGGCCGAAACTCCTTAGCCCCACACACACACATAACTTCCATTTCTTCATTCCATCTCCTATTTTACTTCAAGTAAGTAAGCTTTTACCTCCTTCCACCTTTAGATCTTTGTTATGGCTAAGTGATTCTTGGATATTTCCAACCAAAGGACCCCATGAGCTTTTGCTAGGGTCAAGGAAAGATCAAAACAAGAATACCGAACCATTACAAAGTAGATCTACCATTTAAAGAAGCTTTCATGCCAAAAGCTTTATGTTTCTCCATCAAAAAGTTTTAAAAAAGATCTTTTAAAAATATAGTTTTTATGTTTTCAAAACTCATTTGAGCTATGAATAATAGATCTATCATTTTGCTACTCATGATCATGTAGGCATTTAAGTTTCATCTTATTTTGTGTTTATGTGCATTAATAGTCTTTAATGCTTTTGTCTTTAGTAAATCACCTTCCTAGTATGTAGATCTATGGTTAGATAAGTTAATAAAGTCAAAAAGGAAAACACTTTTCAAAATATGAACTTGTGTAAATTCGGATCACTTTGAAACCTAGGTCAAAAACACTTTTATCAACTTCTAAACATGTATTTTACAAGAGAAATGAAGCCTATGGGTAATAGATAATGTTTGGTAGTATTTTTCATGAGTCTAAATGAGTTTTTCTAAAGAAAATGTTGGAAACAAGAAATGAAGTCCATAGAAGTTTTGAGCTAAAAGTCATGAAAAAATTCGTAATAATGGATGTAGGTTAGAAAACACTATTTTTCCAACTTCAAAAATGATATTTTCTTAAATAAATGAAGTCCTTAGGATATAGGTATAATAAATACTTAAAGTTTAAGTATAAAATATATTTTTCCTAAAGGAATCAACTTGAAAATGGACTTTTGTAAATTCGGATTTTTGGAAACCCCTAGTAAAGACCCACTTAAAAGTTTATAAATGAGATTTTATTAAGAAATAAAGGCCTTAGGATATAACTAATATAAGGGTCAAAATTTCTTTAAACAAAGTGGAATTTTTCTAAAGAAAATCCTTGTAATATGTAGTGTGGTCAAGTGTAGTAAATTCACTTACTAAACATTGGTATGAAATGGTTTCTAAGAAAAGTTTATTTTCAAATTCTTTAAACTAAAAAGTTATAAGAACATAGACTCATTAGAGTTCATATCATGACATTCATGATAGGGAAAATCATTACCATTGCATTTAGTTTCATTTTACACTTAGGAATCTCAAGTGCATTCATGAAAACCGCATTTTCGGAATTTATACCGCTGTACAGATCTGATCCTCTCCGAGGCTTAGATATTTTCAAAACTTGATTTAAGCTTCGTATTTAGAAAGCTCTTCCGAAGTAGATAGAAATCGATATAAAATTTGCGAAATTCCGAGTTAAAATGACAAGTTATGGCCGTTTTAAGTTGGAATTCCCGCTTAGGACGCGAATTACGAATTTGATAAGTTCGTATGAAGTCGTTGGATTAGTTTGAGTTGAAATACTGATTAGAGTATTTTTCTCCTTTTAGGTTACCCCGAGTTCGACATTTTCCCTACACCGGATTATTATTACTAGAAGACCGGTGATCCAATGGCCGTGTGAGTTTTTCTTCCCAATTCATTTATTGTATGTGCTTGTAAAGTAGTGCACTAGAATGTAGGTCAATTGAATGGAATATGAATAATGGGGATTATTGGGAAATTATATGATTGTTGTTGATATGAGAAACAAATTAGAAATTCGAAACCGGGTGATAAACTTTGATTGTATAGTTAGCTATGATGGATTGTCTGATAAATTGATTGATCGCCTGAGTAAATTGGCTTAATCAACTACTTGAGTAAATGATAATTTGACATGTGCATATCACAAGGGGATGGAGCATGAGCATTTGTAGGTTAGTCGTGAACCATAAACGACATCGAATAATCGTAGGTTAGTCGTGAACCATAAACGACATCGAATAATCGTAGGTTAGTCGTGAACCATAAACGACATCGAATAATCGTAGGTTAGTCGTGAACCATAAACGACATCGAATAATCGTAGGTTAGTCGTGAGCCATAACGACATCGATTGTAGGTTAGCCGTGAGCCTAAATGGGATATTGTCGTACCGCAGGATTCGTTAATCTGCTAACCCGGGATGGAGGGCGCAATTCCATCCACATATGATTTCCGGTTGGTCATATGTATGTTGAACTCATGTGTTTGATGCATACACTTGCTTGATTAATAACTTGGTTGAATTGTTGTGATATAAATGTTTTTGTGGAAGATTACACTCACTAAGCTAGTGTAGCTTATACCCCAATAGTTGTTTAAATGAGCAGGTTATTCCACGAATGCTAGGTGGGGACTGAGATGGTTGAAGCCGAGAATGATTTCGGGATTCGGCAAGGCATAAGAATGCATGAAGTTTTTGGCTAAGCTTTACGTTTTGTTTGTAATAGTTTTATGTAGTGAAGTCTTGATAGGAATGTAATTGAAGCTTGATGATTTATATTTTGAAGTATAGTGTTTTGTATTTGGAGTATAGTGGATTGTATTTCCTTTACATTGTTACTCAACTGTATCAACATAAAATGTATCATTCCGATTTGTCTCCTTTATGTGTTAGACGCCTTGTACATAGTATGGAAGCCTTCGCGTGACTGAGGTGGTCATTCTTAGGCTTTAATATTGTGTACGGCGGACTGCCACGTTTAGGGTACCCTTCGGGGCGTGACACCATAGCTTATTCGAAGATGATGAGGAACTTCATAGGCGGTAAAAGATCGTTCTATTTGCGCGAGGCAATCTTCCGCTTCATCTGGTTTCCCAAAAGCTCCGTCAAAGTAACGGTTACTTTTGCTAAAATCTGGGAGTGAAGTTCTATATGGTCGAGGTGGTGGTGGAGGCGGCAGGGGTGCTGTATGTGATTGAGCATCAGGTGCTGCTGGTCCATGTACAGATGCTTGGGTGCTTGCTGGGGTGGTGCTTGTGCTGGTGCCGGAGGTGGCATATTCCTCTGTTGTTGTTGAACTAACACATTAAGAAGCTGTGTTAACTGACCCAGAGTGGCTTGGAGATTGCCTTGCTGGTCTGGGGCAGGAGCCACAGGGGGCACTTCTGGTTGGTTAACTTCTTCAGGCGGGTTATTCGATGCCTGCCTCATCCTTGGTCGTCCCCTTCTAGGTCGGCTGTTTTAATTGTTTATGTAAACACTAGATTAAGTCTTTTACATACTAAGTTACGGAAATCGCGGAAGCTTTTAAGAAATAAACATATAAAGGGAAATATCCCACAAGAGAAGTTTAAGCAACTAAATCAAGAGATGAAATTTGTTTAAACCAAAATATTTAATTAAAAAGCATAGAAGGGAATAAAATCTTATAAAGAAATCGAGGTAAAAGAAATTCAAAATACAACAAATATTAAACACTTTTTAGAAAACATAAATTAAACTACTAATCGATCCTATATCCTAAGTCGATCTGGTTACAAAATCCTTGTTGGACATATGGGATTGCTCATGTGGATCCCTCCTTCTTTCTTTGATCTTTTCTTCCTGGTGGGGGAGTTGCATCACGGTGGTTAGGTCTAGAAGTCGTCCTTAGCCATTTTAGTTACGAACAACTTCAAGTTGCTTCGGTCCATCATTCTTTTTCCTTTGCGGGAGGGTTGATTTCTAGATGTGCTTGGCTCCCGTTGATCAAACTTCGTCTGCGCTGCATGCTCTCATCGATACTCCCGTCGCTTCTTTCTCGATCAGGTTTTTACGCGAGATCGTCTTCGATTCGGGATATTCTTATCAGGCCATTTGAAATCTTGACTGGCTTTACGTTAGTTGAAATATCCTTATCTCGTCCATGATCTTGCTGGCTCATCGTGGGCATATAATCGGCATATGGAATTCCAAGTTCAAAAATCGGGAAAACTGGACGTCTATCGCTTCGGGAAGTGAACTTAGCTTCTTGGAACGTAGAGTTGTGGTTGTAATGGCACGTGGGCCGTTCCCTTACCGTAAGGAAACTTCTAAGTTAGTCCAATAGGGCAACCTCCTTACATAGGCTTCTTACTTTTAACCGGTAGTCCACAAGGGTTTCACCATTTCTTAAGTTCAAACATTAGGCCTTAACCCTAACTTCTCCAAGAGTAAACTATAAAGGACAAGGGAGGTCATAAATTCTCCTTTTTGAGAATTTCTAGACTTGTCTAATCCTATCTAAGTCCTTTCGTAAACATATCTATCTTTTTCTATTCTAGATTTATTCCTATTACCTTTATTTCTATAAACTTGTTGCTCTGATACAACTTAAACTGTCACGCCCCGAAGGGTACCCTAAACGTGGCAGTCCGCCACTATATTATCAAGGCTTAAGAATGGCTACCTTAGTCATGCGAAAGTCTTAGTATTATATGTAAGACGTCTAACATGGTAATAGGAGACGCTTTGGGAAGCATAGTTTAAGCACGTAAGATAAACATACAAGAATCCAGAAATAAAGTATATCATATCATTAATAACCAAAGGTCTATTACATAATTTCTTAGGGGATACCCCCCGCTAATCCCATGGATTGTGATAAACTTTATAACATCAAAATACTACATTAAAGATTTCAAAGGAATTATAATCTAAGTCGTCGAGTAGATTTCCTCCAAAAGCTTCAATATATAAAACGTACTCGGATATGGGAAGACCTCGAGCACAAAAATAGGTGTTCTGAGAATACAATATCTAAGGGTATAAGCTTATGGGCTTAGTGAGTAAATCCCAAAATTCATACTTGAAGAAAATAACCAATCAAGTTTATTATTCAAACATATGAAATGCAACAACCACGTGAGCATACAAGACATGACTTTGGGAATCATATGTTGAATGAATTACGCCTTCATTCGGGTTGGGTATTCAGGCCAATTACAGCCACAACTTTTAAAAACACTTTTATAGATCTTACCGGCTCCTATACGCCATCAAAAACTTGTAGTTATTACAGGCTCCTACTAGCCACCAATTTAAGTAGTTCTTACTGGCTCTACTCGCCACTTACATGATATACGATTATGTCTACCACCACTATTATACACTTGTCCACAATTGTATAATAGTGAATGCAATATGACTCAACATATGAAGTGCATGAATAATTTCTTTAATTAAAGTCTAGTAGTTACATTTAACTTCTTTCAAGTGATCAACCAAATTCAAACACTTCAGATATTAATGCACATACAACTTTATTATAAACAAATCAAGTCTCGATATACTTAGTGTTCTTCAACATATTATATCACTTCCTTTTGATTTTGCCTAAATTCTAGTGCAACTAATTTTACAAGCACACTCGAGAGTATGAGAAAATTAACGGGAGGTAAACTCACTCGGCCATGATGACGCCTTTCTTGAAATGGATGAGTCGTTCGGAATTTCCACTTAATCGTAGTAATCCTCGGGATACGAACAATCTTCCTCGTGATTATCTAATCAAGAAGAATACCAAAATGAGTATTTCATGAAATTCTATTCTTGAAGATTCTAAACTTTCCTTAAAATCGTGGTAAAATCGTATAAGGGGAAATTCCAATTTAAAATGGCCATAACTTGCTCATTTTAACTCGGAATTTTGCGTATAATATACCGTTTTCTACCTACTCGGAAAGATCTACGCATTTATAAACTTATTTTCATAAAACTAGGTCGTTTGGGTCCTGAGAAGACAGCGACCAGATTTGCCACGAATTTGCAAACACTTGTTTTCCTTCTTGTAAACAAAGCTCATTTGAAAAGATAAATATTTCAATTATTTTGTAAACTTTTGAAAGGTATATATATATTTGTACTGACTCATAACAAATGTATGAAGTAAATGAAGTTGTCTCAACTTATAAAAAGTAAGGTTTTAAAAGACTTTGAACTTGAGATTCTATTGAATATTTATTTTACTTTTGAAAGATCTTGAGTTATTGAGATGAATATTCTTTTTCTAAATTTAATCTCTCGTAATTTCTTTAAATTCCTAAGGTGTGGTTTTTATTTTCAAAACTTGGATTCAAAAAGTAATAAAATGTCAATTTTTGTTTCTTGTAATGATTCCAAAAGAATATTTCTTGATGAAAGATAAGTTTCCATAAAACCTTTTGTTTATGTAAGAAAAATCATTCCCATGCATGTTCATGGGTTTTTAAGAAATCCAGAATCTTTAATTCAAGAAAACACTTTCTCATTTATTTTTGTCGAGACAAAAACATTATGTTCATGCATGAATATGAATCATAAGCTATAGATATATAAAGGAACATAATAACTTGAAAGCTTAAGTAATAAAGTAAATCAAGTATTGGGACCTTAGCTTCATCAAGGTACCCCCGGAAAAGGAAAGACTAGTTTCGAAAAGGAAAAGAAAAAGAATTGTTTTGACTTGATGAGGACAAGTCTAAGACTAGAATGACTAGTCTTAAAATCAACTTGAAATAAATGCAAAAGTAAATAAATTGCATGAAAGATAAATAAATTGCAAGACTATGAGCTTATATGCTCTAAATAGTATATATAGCTATATAGATATATTAGATAGTAATAAACATAAAGGAAATATAGAGAAACATAAAGGAACATAAAGGAATTGATGTTATGAAAAAAACAAAGTATGAACTTATTGTTGCTTTCTTAACCTTTATGGTTTTAGAAAACACACACTAAGCTTATACTAAGTAATGAACATGAAGAATTCTTTGAGAAATTTCTTACCTAAATGAAGCTAAACTAAGAAGACTTCTTGAAAGAACTCTTGAGAGAAATTGGAGAGAAATTTTTGTAGAGTAACTTTAGAGAAGAAGAGGTGTGAAAGAAGTGAAGTATGAAGGGGTATTTATAGGAAAATGTGGGAGATAATTTGTGTTAATTAAATAAATGAAAACAAAATAAATGGATGCATGAATGAGGGTGTGGCCGACGCTATTTAGGTGTATTGGGAGGGAGAAATTTATTTTTTGTTATTTTGTTAATTAAAAGTAAGAAATGAGATGTGAAATTGTATTGGAAATGAAAAAGTGTAAGAGATAGGTGTATGGTTTGTAAGAGTAGGTTGTAAGAAAAAGTAGAGATAGATGAATAGTGTAGAATAGTAGAAAATAGTGTAATGTAAAAGTAGACATGACAATTTAATACCGTAGTAAGAAAATATGCGTATTAAAAGCGATATCTGATATTTTTAGCTATCGAAAAATTATGAAATTGATTTTGGAAATCTTATATTTTTACGAGTCTAACGGTATATTCGGAATATTTTTCCTATTCCGGGCTTCCGGACACATTTTTCAAGAACTATGTCTGATCGGGTTCAAATGACACTCAAATTTTGAAAAACATATTTTTATAAAACCTATAACTATTACGAACTATTATAGCTAATTTTTCCAACTTCATTTTCTAAGGCTTGAGAAAACGGCAATGCCGAACTTAAGCGGTTACGGTAAACTAGGGCTTGGTTGACTCTAGAAATCCGGTTGACTTTCGTTTTGGTTTTAAACTATAATTCGAATCCAAAAATTTTGGGGATTTACATGTATTATTATTATTCATGAAAGTATATTCATGTATTTCTATGTTGTTATTTTACTTTTGCTCATATTGATTTTATGTTAATCTCTCATATATATGTAACTAGATATAATTATAAACTTATATATATAATCTTTAGACAATATAAGCTCAATGTTATTTATCTACTTCTAAGTAATGCAATTTATTTATTTATTTCATATTATTTTAAGACTAGTCTCTAGTCTTGGACTTATCATCATCAAGTCAAAACAATATTTGCTTTCTTTTCTTGTTTTTTTTTTTTTTTTCTTTTGGGACTAGTCCATTCTTAGTCCTGGGATACCTTGATGAAGCTAAGGTTCCCAATACTTGATATATTTCTTTACTTGCTTATTTTATTACCCATTATATCTTTCTTATGTTTTCATAATGCTATGATTTCATATTCATGATCATGCATAAACATATTGATTTTGTCTCAACAAGATAAAGAAGGAAATTTTTTTTTTTTTAAATAGAAGTTCATATCTAAAAATAAATGTTGTTATGAGGGAAGTGATTTTTCATAAAAACTTAGGAATTTATCTTAACAAATCTTTTCTAGAAATCTAGATAAGTTCATTATAAACATAGGAATTTTTAAACAATACATACATACACTTTACAAAGTCACAAAATGGAAAGGAATTCTTGATTAAATAAAAGTTTTACTAAACTTCACTTTTCATCAATACTTTAATTTCAAATAGACTAGTTTGACAAACACCAAGAAATCCCCTTTTATAAAGATAAAAATGATCTTAAAAAATAAGATTAATAAACAACTTAGAGAATCATTTCTCTAAATATAGAATTATTACTACTTTCAAAAAGTATTAGAAACTAAATATAAGAAGTTTAGAAAATAAAAATCATTCTTTTGAAATTAAAAAAAATAAACTAAGGAAATGGAATTAAGAAAAAAAATACTCATTCAAAATAACCTGAGAAAGTTTCTAGCGAAGAAGAAATTTTTAAAAGTTTTACTTTTCCAAAGTTTTTAAGACTTTACTTTTACCAAAAATTCATGGTTGACAACTTCATAAATTTCATGCATTTAACATGAGTAAATGAATATATATATATATATATACATTTCAAAGGTCTTACAAACTATTATAATATCTATCTCTTTGATTCAAGTTTTTATAAAAAGAAAAGTAAGTTTTGCAAAATTTGTGGTGAATCTGATCACCACTGTTTCAGAGCTTAAACGACTTAGTTTCATAAAAATAGTTTTAGAATTGGATAGTTCTTTTCGAATTGATAGAAAATGATATATTATATACGTAATTCCGAGTTAAAATGACCAAGTTATGTCCATTTTAAGTTGGAATTACTCTCTATATGAATTTTAACGATCTTATGATATAGTTTTTTATAAGTACCATAGAATAAAAAAGAAAGACTCATATTGGGTATTCTTCTTGATTAGGTGATCTCGAGGAGGATTGTTCATACCCGGAAGATTATTACGATTAGTGGAAATCTCGAACGACTCATCCATTAGAAGAAAAGCATCATCATGGCTGAATGAGTCTACTCCCCTTTATTTTTTATACTTATGATTGCACTTGTAAATTTAGTTGCGTTAGAATTTAGGCAAAATAAAATGAATTTGTATGATAATATGTTGAAAGAATACTAAGTATATCGAATCATGAATTGCTTGTAATAAAGTTGTATGTATATTGTTACAATGAAGTATTTGAAATTGGTTGCTCACTTGAAAGAAATCAAATATAACGACTAGAAATTAATTAAGAAATTATGCATGCACATCATATGTTAAGTCACATTACATTCGCTATTATACAATTGGTGGGATAAATGTATGATAGTGGTGGTAGGCATAACCGGTATATCATGTAAGTGGCAAGTAGGAGCCAGTAAAAACTACATAAATTGGTGGCTAGTAGGAGCTTGTAATAACTACATGTTTTTGATGGCGTATAGGAGCCGATAAGATCTATAAAAAAAAGTTTAAAAAGAAGTTGTGGCTAATTGGTCGGAATACCTAACCCCGAATGAAGGGCGTAATTCATTCAACATATGATTCTTGGAAAATCATATGTCTTGTATGCTCATGTGTTTGTTGCATTCCATTTGCTTGTTTAATAAACTTGGTTGATATTTTACTTCAAGTGTGAACTTTTGGGATTTACTCACTAAGCCTGTAAGCTTATGCCCCTATAGGTATTTGCACTCTCAGGAACACCTATTTTTGTACCCAAGGTCTCTTCATATCCGTGTAAGTATTCTTTTGAAGCTTTTGGAGGAAATCTACTTAAAGAATTAGATTAGAATTCATTTGAAATATTTGATGTAGTATTTAAATATTGTAAAGACTATTTCGATCTCTGGGATTTAGCAGGGGTATGCCTCTAAGAATCATGTAATAGATCTTTGGTTATTAATATTATGATCTATTTTATTTCTGGATTTTTGTATGTTCATTTTGACTTGCTTAGACCACACTTCCCAAAAGCGTCTCTTATTGCCGTGCTAGATGTTTTACATGTAATATTAAGACTTCCGCATGACCAAGACGCTCATTCTTAAGTCTTGATATTATATGTGGCGGGCTACCATGTTTAGGGTATCCTTCGGGACGTGACACATGATTCGGTATTAAGTAATAGAATATTAATGTATATATGTAAGCCCCGGAAAATTTCAGTAAATAATTCCAAGATGAACTTCAAAAATAAACCCTAAAAATCACTCCAAATTAAAACCGAACTTCAACTAGTCCAAAAACATGAGCAAATCCAGAAATTTTCGAATCTTGAGAAAAATAAGAATTCTTAAAAACAAAGTAAGAACTCAACATACATCAATTCCAAAACCACATATAACAAATTCCATACGTAACTCCGACTTATAAAATCGGGTAGTATAAAGCCCAAAAACAAATTATTAAAAAGTAAATAATGAAACTTTCGAAAATATAACTCAATTCAAGAATTCCGAAAACATTAAGATATTAAATACTTACAAAAATAAAATTTAAAATAAATTTCTCAAATTAAATATGTTGTATAAATATAAAATATCAGTTTCTAGATTAGCAAAGTTCTAAACCGGAAAAATCACCCGGAAACCCTAACCGGAATACAATAGCTTAAGTCTGGCAATCTAGCGCCCCTAACCTTAGAGGCCGAGATGTAGTTTAAATATATAGAATAGCTCGTAGTAATATAAGTTTGTTTAAAAATATCATATTGGTAAATTTTTGACCTATTTCGAACCCGTTCAGATACAGAATTCGAAAAGCGTATCCCGGGGCTCGAGATATAAAAAATATACCATTAGTACCGTTAGACTCACAATTTCATAAGATTTCCAAATATATCAGTTATATAACTTTTCGGGTTATAAAAATTACAGTTATAACCTTTTTATCGTATTTTCATTACTACCGATAATTAATTAGTCTTTTTGCACTATTCACTTTTATTTCATTACACAATTTTATTATTCTTATAAAACCTTATATTTTTAGATAAATATTTTATATATTATATAATTTTTTTTCTAAAATTTAGTTAGTTCGGGCTTTTACGGGATCAGATTCTATTTAAAACCCGATACTAAAAATAAAATAAATTAATTTAATAATTGAAAAATATTTTTATTTTCATAAAATAATTTTTTAGAATTTTTCGGGTTATAAAAATATATTTATAGCCCATATTCGCGTATTTTGAACATACCGGTAACTTATTTGATAATTCACTAAAATAAATAAATTAATTATGTTATTTTAATTATGAAAAATCTGATACAAATATTTGGAATAAATTTTTTATTTTTATTTTATTTTATTTTATTAAGAAAGTACTCTTACAACCCATACTTTCAAGTACACCTTTCACACATCACTTCTTTTTCACTTCAATCTTTCTACACTTCATTAAAATTCTTGGTAGATTTTTTTGACTTCTTTTGGCTGCCATTGTCCTTTAATTTACTCCATTTTGACTAAAATAATCATATTCCACTCCTTCTTAAAGAAGCAACATATACACATTAATTACACAATTTAATTTCAAGTCAAATTTCAACAAATTCCTCCCTCTCTCTCTCCCCTCATTCACGTGCAGCTCCTCCACTTCATGGCTGCCTTTGTTTTAGTTTTTTCTTCTTTCATTTATTAATACACTCATTTTCTGTCTCTCTTTCATTTACTCCTTCTTCCCTTTTTCATTCTTTAACTTTTTCTCTCTCTTTTTCTCTCTTTTCTTCTTCATTTTGTTCTTGTTCCTTCAAGAACACAAGCTGCCCCATTCCATTCTTGAGCTCCCACACATATTTCTCCAAGATTTTTGAATAAAACTCTTATCCAAAGCTTCCATAGGTGATATAGGTAAGGTATAGTGAGAGTTTCATGCATCAAATGATATTCCATTAGCTTAAAAGCTAAGGATGATGATGCCAAAGTGAAATACTCCATTTCTCTATGATTTTTCTCTTGTATCATTCTTATTTTCTTGTTTAAAGTAGTTATATTTTATAGATCTAACTTTTTGTAACTTTGATTTTTGTTTATGCCATAGATCTTGTTATTTGAGTTGTTATTTTTGTTATTTCTTATGATTTATGCATAGATTCACCATCCACATGTCTATCTTAGTGATTCATGCATTTAAAACTAGTGTGGTAAACTAGATTAGTATTTTGAGTTCATAAAATGCATTAGACTTTGTTTTATGTTCATAAACAACTTGTAGTAGCATGATGATAGTAGGAATGTTTTAGAAAACTCAAATCTATTTTATTTTCAACAAAAATAATTTTTGAAAATTCGGATGAAAATGGAATCATATTTAGAAAAGTTGTTTTTCAACTTCAAAATGTATATTTTTCATTTAAAATGAAGGGCTTAGGGAATAGACAACATAAATGAGTGATTTTGATGAGTAAAGTTTAGATCTATAGTTTATAGTTTACTACCATGGATTTCTTTTATGTTTATGTTCATATTAAGTGTAGATCTTGGTTTTGAACTCAAACAAAAATAGTGAAATTCGTATTTTGGTAAGACCCCTATTTAAAAACCACTTTCCAAATGTCAAAATGAAGTTTTTACTTGAAATAATGAATGCTTAATGTATGTATATCATCAAGACTTTTTTTTACAAGAATCAAAGGTGATTTTCAAAAGTTATTTTCAAAATAAAAATCTTTTTCGGATTTTGGCCAAGGCATATTTTAAGAACATGTTTTCCAACTCCAAAATGAAGTTTTTATTCAAGATATGAAAGGCTCTTAGGATAGGATATGTAAGGAATGGATTTTCATAATTTTAGATAGATTTTATCAAAAGATAGGTCCAAAAATAAATTTGTAAATTCGGATCTCAACCAAGACCAATTTTGAAAACCATTTATCAACTCCAAACTCATGTTTTATGTGAAGAATGAAGGGTATAGGTAATAGGTATCATTAAGTGGTGATTTTTATAAGTTGAAATGAGTTTTCGGAATCGGTTTAGCATAAAACCCTAAACCGGAAGTCAAACGGAACCCTAAAAGTCAACAAAGCCCTAGTTTACCGTATCCAACTAAATCCGGCATTTCCGTTTTCCTTGGCCCTAGAAAACGAAGTTGGGATAATTAGCTAAAATAGTTCGTAATAACCATAGGTTTTATAAAAGTTTCAGTTTCGCGAAATTCGGGTGTCCTTCGAACCCGATCGGACAGTTCTCGAAAAACATGTCCGGAGGACCAATAGTAAAAATATTCCGAATACACCGTTAGACTCGTAAAATATAAGTTTTCCAAAAATATCAGTTTCGTAATTTTTCGGTAAGTAAAAATAACAGATATAGCTATTATACGCATATTTTCTTACTACCGGTACTTTAATTGTCATATATACTTTACATTACACTATTCATTACTATTTACACTATTCTTTTATCTCTACTTTTTCTTACACCTATTCTTACACTCTACATAACCTATAATCTTAACTTTTTACCTTTCCCATAACTTATATCACATCTACCTTACATATTACATCTTTTATTTCTTCAAAAAGTCAAAAATAAATCACTCACCCCTCTACTACAAGCATGGCCGGCGCTACCCCCTCCCCACATGCCTCAATTTTGTTTCAATTTTACTTTATTTTAATCACACAAAAATCATCCTCAATTTCCTATAAATACCCCCTCCTCTTCACTTCTTTCACACATTCACTACCCACAAATTCATACCAAAACTCTCCAAAATCTCCTCCCAAAACTCTCTCAAAATTCTATCTCAAAACTCTCTCAAAATAATTCCACAACAACTTCCACCAACAACAAAAACCCATAACCACATAACCATATCAAAGTCTTCTTTAGGTAACCACTTTATATTTCTTTCTTCTTCTTCATGTCATGTAACTTTACATGACCATAGTGTGAGTTTCCAAAGACTACAAGTTATGGAAACTACATTATGTTCATGTATTGTTCTTGCTCATGCCAATCATTTATGGTTATGTTGTTTTATTATTGTTAATATATCTATATATATATACATATTCTTTAGAGCATATAAGCTCACTTGCAATTTATTTATTTCATGCAAAGCAATTTATTTACTTTTCCATTGCAATTTATTTACTTATTCCTTGTTGTTTTAAGACTAGTCTCTAGTCTTAGACTTCCTCATCAAGTCAAAACAAGCTTTTCCTTCTTTCATTTCATTTTATTATGGGACTAGTTTACTTCTTAGTCCCGGGCCTTGAAAAAGCTAAGACTCCAATACTTGACTTTGATATTAATGCTTTATGTTACTTTGTTTATTATTATTCTCATAATCATGTTCATTTAGATTGTTGTCCATAATTTTATTTAAACAAAAAGAAGAATTTTGTCACTTAGAAATAAGTTTATGTAAAGTATAAAATCTATAAAGCAACACAAAATAAACTCATTCCTTTTCAAAAAGAACTCACTATAACTTTATAAACTACTTTTACTTTAAAAAGCCACTTAGATCCTTATTATCCCTTGTTTTCAAAAGAAAATATTTTGTTGACAAAAATGGTTCTTTTCATAAAGAAAGAAAATAAGATGGATGACTAAGGAAATTTTTAAGTAAAGACCCTTGCAAACAAATAGGCAAAGAAAATTTATGGTTTGAAAATAATAAAGTTATTTCTTTTCAAGTTACAAAAGAAGTTAATAAGATTATAGAAATTAGTTTTTCTACAAAAAGTCCTTAATTGTTCCACATTGTTTTATGAAGAAAACAAATTTCATGCATGGATGATTATTTTTGAAAAATGAGACATGAGAAAAAGAATGAGAAATATCAAGTAAGAATTTTTGCAAAACAAGTAAACAAAGGAATTTACACAAGAAAAATGAAGAATAGCATATTTCCTAGAAAACTTCAAATATAGTATTAATGTAACTTAGAAAGTGGAAAATTTTATTTTCAAAAGTCACTTAGAAAAAGATAAATAAAACCAACATAAAACGTTTTTAGAAAATAAAGAAAACAAGGTATTCATTTCAAAGAAATTTACAAAAACAATTTCCGAAAAGCTTCAACCCGACATTGTTTTACCTAAGAAAAATAATTTGGACAACAAGATACTTGAGCATGCTTAAATATGAGTTATATAGTTATAAAAAGAGAATTTTTCAACTATATAGATAACTAAGTATTTATCAAACAAATTTTGATTTCTTGAACCAAAGTTGTTTTTACTTGGAAATCCGTGGTGAATTTTGTCGCCACTTTTTCGGAGCCTATATGGCTTTGTTTGTTGGAAATAATTTTAGAAATGGGTAGATCTTTTCGAGTAGATAGAAATCGGTATATTATATGCGCAATTCCGAGTTAAAATGACCAAGTTATGGCCATTTTAAGTTGGAACATTCTTCTATACGAACTTTAACGTTCTTTGACATTGTTTTGTCAAAATTCAAGAAAATCATCAAGAAAAACTCATTGTGGGTATTTTCTTTGGTTAGGTGACCCCGAGAAGGATTCCTTTACCTGAGAACTATTACGATTAAGTGGAGTGTGTGAACGACTCATCCGCTTAGAGGAATAGACGACAATGGCATCGTGAGTTTATTTCCATTAATGCTATACTTGTTGTGCTTGTAAATTAGTTGCACTAGATTTAGGAAAGGATAAACCGATATGTATGTAAAATAATTCCTTGAAAGAATTCTAAGAATATCGAAGCCAGAATTGTTCTAAGTGATTGTTTTAGTTTAATATTGATTTGTGTGAAATTCCTTGATCGCCATAAAGTTGAAAATAATCATGTTATGACTTTATAAATTAATAAACTCATGCATACCACGAAGTGAGTCACATTGCATGGTTGGGTTATTATCCTTGGGCGAGAAGGATAGTAAGCTCATGTCCAAAGCAACACTTGGCGGGAGATCCGAAAGCGATTGCTTGGCGGCATAATGGAATATGCTTGGCGGTTGATCCGAAAGCAAGGTCAAATCAAGTAGATTCGGAATACTTGGCGATGAGTGTTTGCAAGTTTAAAACTTTTTAATGAATGCTTGGCGATGAGTGCTCGCAAGCTTAAATTTTGTTATTAAAACTACTTGTTTTGAGGATAAGTATCACCAAACCCCGAATGGAGGGCGTAAATCCATTCAACATATAGTTCCCGGAAAGCTATATGATTGTTTGCCCACGTGTTTGATGCATTACATATGTGTGATTAACCAACTTGTTTGAATCTTGTTACAAGAAGTTATTTTTGGAAATAGTTCTTAATAAGCCTATTAGCTTATACCCCAATAGATATCTTTTGCAGTTTTCCGTACTTATGGTTAAGGCCACGTGGACCATGCGGGTAGGTAATATCCCTTTTGAACATTAGAAATCTGGATAAAGTGTAGCTTAGTATTAGCATGTTAATATGTATATAATAGGTTAGTAATTTAGGGAGTTGTCCTAAGTTTGTAAAGTTTTTGCCATGAAAAAAATAATTATTGTGATTCTTCTTTTCTTAATATTTTTTTTATATCTCTTTAAGCTTCTTCATTATTATTCCATATATGGTCCTCTAAAATTGTGAAAGTAAGCCTTACACTTAATATAAAAGCTTTTGGAAATGACTAAGGTTGTCATACTCAAGCTTTAATATTGAGTGTGGCGGACTGTCACGTTTAGGATACCCATTGGGGCGTGACAGGGCTCGAGATATAAAAAATATACCATTAGTACCGTTAGACTCGTAATTTCATAAGATTTCCAAATATATCAGTTATATAACTTTTCGAATTATAAAAGTTACAGTTATAACCTTTTTAATCGTATTTCATTACTACTGGTAATTAATTAGTCTTTTGCACTATTCACTTTATTTCATGACACAATTTTATTATTCTTATAAAGCCTTATATTTTTAGATAAATATTCTATATATTATAGAAAATTTTGTTTTTCTAAAATTTAGTTAGTTCGGGCTTTTATGGGATCAGATTCTGTTTAAGATCTGATACTAATAATAATAAATTAATTTAATAATTGAAAAATATTTTTTATTTTCATAAAATAAATTTTCAGAATTTTTCGGGTTATAAAAATATCATTTATAGCCCTTATTCGCGTATTTTGATCATACCGGTAACATATTTGTTTAAAAACTAAAATAATTCAAATAATTATTTAATTTTGATTATGAAAAATCTAGTACAAATATTTGAAATAAATTTTTTAATTTTATTTTATTAAGAAAGTACTCTACAACCCATACTTTCAAGTACACCTTTAACACATCACTTCTTTTTCATCCTTAATCTTTTTACACTTTATTATATCACTTTATGACAATTTTGTACTCCAATTTTGACTAAAAATAAATATATTTCAATCCTTCTTCAAAAAGTTATATTACACATTAATTACATAATTCATTTTCAAACCAAACCCTCTCTCCTCTCTCTCTAATTAAACCCAACCAACACAAACCCCCGCGCCCCCCCCCCCCTTAAATTTTCTGCTTGTTTTATTTTTTTTCCCTTTCAATTAATGAAAACACATTTAATACACTCATTTGCTCTCTCTCCTTCATTTACTCCTTCTTCTCTCTTTCATTCCTTAGCGCTTTCTCCCTCTTTTTCCTCTCTTTTTCTTTCTCATTTTATTCTTGTTCTTACAAGAACCAAGCTGCCCCCATTCCATTCTTAAGCTTCCACACATGTTTCTTGAAGATTTTTAAGCAAATCTTCTTCTCAAAGCTTCCATAGGTGATATAGGTAAAGTATAATGAGAGTTTCATACATCAAATGACATTCCATAAGCTTAAAAGCTTAGGATGATGATGCCAAAAATGAAACACTCCTCTTCTCCATGATTAATCTCTTGTATCATTATTATTTTCTTGTTTAAAGTTTGTTATATTTTGTAGTTCTAACTTTTTGTAGCTTTGATTTTCGTTTATGCCATAGATCTTGTTATTTGAGTTGTTATTTTGTTATTGCTTATGCAATCATGTATTCCTCATTCACATGTGTTCATGCATTTATAACTAGTGTAGTAAACTAGATCTAGTGCTTTGAGTTCATAAAATGCATTAGACTTTGTTTTATGTTCATGAATAACTTGTAGTAGCATGATGATAGTAGGAATGTTTTAGGAAACTCAAGATCTATTTTATTTTTAACAAAAATAATTTTTCAAAATTGGGAAGAAAATGGAACCATATTTAGAAAAGTTGTTTTTTCAACTTCAAAATGTGTATTTTTCATTTAAAAGAAGGGCTTAGGGTATAGATAACATAAATGAGTGATTTTGATGAGTAAAGTTTAGATCTATGAGTTCATAGTTTATACTACGATGCATTTCTTTTATATTCATGTTCATATTATGTGTAGATCTTAGATTTGAACTTGAACAAAAATAGTGAAATTCGTATTTTGGCGAGACTCCTATTTAAAAACCACTTTCCAAATGTCAAAATGAAGTTTTTACTTGAGATAATGAAAGCTTAATGTATATATATCATCAAGACTTCATTTTATATGGTTCAAAGATGATTTTCAAATATTAATTTTCAAAACAAAATTCTATTTTCGGATTTTGGCCAAGGCATATTTTAAAAACATGTTTTCCAACTCAAAAATGAAGTTTTTATTTAAGAAATGAAAGGCTCTTAAGATAGGATATGTAAGGAATGGATTTTCATAAGCTTAGATATATTTTATCAAAAGATATGACCAAAAATGAATTTTGTAAATTCGGATCTCAACCAAGACCAATTTTTAAAACCCATTTATCAACTCCAAAACTCATGTTTTATGTGAAAAATGAAGTATATAGGTAATAGGTATCATTAAGTAATGATTTTTACAAGTTGAAATGAGTTTTGATGAGATAATGTATAAAACAAGAAATAGAATCAAGATGGAAAATTTTGAGTTAATAGTCAATTTGTGAAATTCGTAATTTTGAATGAAGGGCATAAGAACACCTATTATCCAAGCTCAAAATAAAAGTTTTATGTAATGAATGGAGTCCTTAAGTAATAGTGTAAACCCCTGAATTTTTCGATTATGGTTTTGGAATACCAAATCGAAAACCCTAAAGTCTAACCCAAGTTGAAAACCGAACCTTAAACAATTTCGATCACGGAATTTCATAAGAGAATTTTTTTCAAAAACAAAAAAATAGATAGTTCAATAATCGTTCGATTCGAAAATCCGAATATGAAAGGATTCACCTATCCGATCCCTGAGTTAAACCTTTCAATTTCTAGGGTAAAGATGGATTAAACCCTAACCCTAGTCAAACCGGAACTTCAAAAGTCAACGAAAGTCAAAACAATTAAACAATTTCAACACCGGCAATCCCGCGTTCTCAAACCCTAAAAAACGAAATTAAGTTAGTGGCTTAAAATAGTTTGTAATAATATAGGGTAACATAAAAATATCAGATTCGCGAATTTAGATTGTCCTTCGAACTCAAACGGGATCGGTTCTCGAAAAGCATGTCCCGAAGCTCGGAATATTAAAAATATTCTGATAACACCAAAAGACTTGTAATTAAACAAGGATTTCAAAAATATCAGTTTTAAAATTTTTCTGTAACTAAAAATAATAGATATAGCTCGTTTACGCGTATTTTTATTACTACAGGTATTTTATATGTCTAGTCTACTATTCATAGTACTATTCCTTCTATTCATTACTACTCACCTATCTTTACTTTTTCTTACACCTATTTTCTTACTACCTACATACCTATTTTCTTACTTTTTACATTACCAATACAACTTTACTCACATCAAACTTTACACTTTATTTCTTTTCATTACAAAAATACAAAAATTAATCAAATCACTCCCTCTTCCTCCTCCCATTACCGCCGGCCCTCCTCCTTTTCTATACATTATTTTTCTTTTTCAATTTATTTTATTACATCCAAAATTCACTCCAAAAATTCTATAAATACCCCCTTCCTCCTTCATTCTTTCACACACTCATTTTACATAACAAAACTCTACCAAAACTCTCTCAAAACCTCTCTCCAACAAATCTCTCATAAAATACTCTCTACCCATTTCTACTCTTCAAGAAAAATATCAAACACAAAACCCATTCATCTCTTTCAAAACCTTCCATTAGACCTTAGGTAAAAATTATTCCTATATTTTTATCATGTTCATACAACTTAACATGAGTTCAGTATATGTTTCTTAGACTCATGAGAGTTAAAGAAACAACAATTTATTCATGTTTTGTTTTTGTTCATGTTTCCATTATTTTCTTTATGTTAATATTATGTTGTTATTATTATTGTTATTATTTGTTTCTAATCTAACTTATATAATATTATGTATACTATGTATATATATATTTATTTAGAGCATATAAGCTTATTTGTTATTTATTTATTTCCAAGTCTTGCAATTTATTTATTTACTTGTTTTATACAATTTATTAAGACTAGTCTTTCTAGTCTTAGACTTGTCCATATCAAGTCAAAAAAAATTTCTTTTCTCTTGGGACTAGTCCGTTCTTAGTCCCGCGTTGCCTTGATGAAGCTAAGGCTCCTAATACATGATCAGGATACCTTGATGAAGCTAAGGTTCCCAATGCTTGATTATTTATTACGTTTATTTACTTACAAGTATTCATTTCTATCTTACTATGTTTTATCCTTACTTTTACATTGTTACATAATCATATCCATACATGATTAAGAATGTTGTTGTCTTAAATAAAAATAAAACAAGACAAAAATCGGTTCTTTCAAAAGTAAACTAGATTTCTTAACAAAAAGGAATTTTCTCAAAAGATCTAAGTTTTGTTTTTCCAAAGGATAAGCTAATCATAATTTCTAGAAGAAGTAACAAAATAGATTTCTTCAAAAGAATAAAAGGAACTTATTTCTTTTCGAAATCAAAAACTAAATACCCCATAAAGGAAGAATTTTTAACCATAAAGGATTTTAACTCAACCATATCCTTTATACGACTAATTATGTTCATTATATGTCACACCCGCCCCCCACTACCGAGGTTCTGGATGTGATGCCAGGGCAGACAACTGCCACAGGCCCCCTAGTGATAATGGCTGACATCCACCCTCAGGTGAGACCCCAATCAACGCATGCCCCGCAGGGTATCACGGGCACTATAGGTATTGTTACCCTTAGGCAGAGTTGAACCCAGTCTGCAGACTCTAGGATTCGAACCCCAGACCTAAGGCTTTTGCCTGCCCCAAAGGCAGCACCTCTTACCAGTTGAGCTAATTTTGAGAATCACATGCTAAGAAAGTTCCTTCAAAACTTAAAATTTGTATTGTTATTCTCTTTTCAAGAATTAAAATGAAGTTTTACTAAGTCCTAAAGTTAACAAATTTTTATTAAGAAAGCTTTATACTTTTTTTATAAACTTATCTAAGAAACATTATTTTACTATTTAACTAATGGTAAGAATAAAACAAGTTTTCAAACCAAGATAAAATTAACTCACTATTTTAGAAACCAACTCAGAAAAATAAAATTTGTCAAGAAAATAAAGTTTTAAAGGTATATCTATTTTCTAAAGGAGGGAAATGATATAAAAATAAATGGAAAGCATACATTTAACAACTTCAAATATTTGAAACTTAAAGGAATATTTTGAAAAGCTTATTTTTAATCACTAGAAATAGTTAGTAAAGAACCAAAATTTTTGAAACAATTTACTTTTGAAAGGTAAGAAAGTGAAATAATAATAAAACATTTACTCGTAACAACTCAAATATATTTTTGTTTTTCTTCTAACAATTCAAAAAAAGGATAAGTCTTCAAAAGTCTTGTCTTTTAAAATCCTTAAAGACAAATTGTTTATGAAATATCAATATTAAGACAACACTATCAAAATCATGCATACATATGAGTATAAATATATGTTCAAAGGATTTTTCAACTATATATATATCCATATATTTTTCTTAAGAATTTTTTAGTGAAGTAAAGTTTGAGAAAATCATATTTTGTAAACTATAAATTCGTAATTATTCTGTACCACAATATTTTCCAACCCAAATGGCTTTTTGTGACAAAAATAACCTTAGAAATAGATAGATCTTTTCGAGTAGGTAGAAAACGATATATTATAAGCGCAATTCCAAGTTAAAATGATCAAGTTATGGCCATTTTAAGTTGGAATTACCTTCTACACGAATTTTAATGATCTTATGATATAGTGTTTGATAAGTACCATAGAATCAACAAGAAATACTCATTACGGGTATTCTTCTTGATTAGGTGAACCCGAGGAGGAGTATTCATACCTGGACGATTATTTTGATTAGTGGAATTACCGATCGACTCATCTGTAAGAAAGATAGATCCTTATGGCCAAGTGAGTTATTTCCTACCTTTCCGTACTTGGTTGTGCTTGTAGCTAGAAGCACTAGAAGTAGGAAAAGATGAAATGAATTATGTATGATCATATTGGTTGAAAGAAGTTAAGCATACCGAGGCATGAATCGTTGTTAATTAACTTATGTTTTGCTATTATTCTACTGGAGTGTGTGCAAATTCTGTGATCACCTTTAAATTACTTTAAACATATACTATGAATTATATTAATTGATCCATGCATGTCACGTAGTTAATTTCATTGCATGAGCTGCTAATCTCGATGGGACAAGAGCTTAGTAGCCGGGTGTGCAGTAGCCAGAAATCTGCAAGATAGGCGATAGGTGCAAGAAAGAACTATTTTAAGATGAGCGATAGGTGCCTGAAAGAACTATTTTGTGGTGGCTAGTAGGAGCCTGAAATAAACTACATGAGTTGGATTTTGCGTTGGGTTTTAAAGAGCCTGGAACACCTAACCCGGAATGGCGGGGTAAATCCATTCAAACATATGATTTTCGGTAGATCGTATGTATTGCTTGATCACGTGTTTGATGCATTCATATGCTTGTTAATAACTTGTTTGAAATTATTTATACAAGTATGTTAATTTAGGAATATTCTCACTAAGCTAATTATGCTTATACTCCGATAGACTTTTATTGTAACAGGACAATATCTTTTATGCCCGATGACTTCATATACTCAAGTGGGATGATGTCTTAGTAAAGCTTATGGAAATCTTTTGAAGATCATAGGTTGATTATTCTTTAATATCTTTTGGTGTCAGCACTATTTGGTTGTGGGAAAGATTAAGTTGTTATTATGATTGTTTTGAGAATTATAAGGGAAAAACCCTAAGATGATGTAAGGATTATATTCTATTAATGATAAATTTGATGTTTATTTAGATTCTTGTATTGCTATATTTACTATCTCAAACTATACATCCCACCGGTGTCTCCTATTGTTGTGATAGACGCCTTACATATGGTATTAAAAACTTTCGCGTGACTTTGGGAAGTCATTCTTAAGTTTTAATTCCGTATGTAGTGGACTACCATGTTTAGGGTACCCTTCGGGCCGTGACAAATAGGTACCATAAAGTCTTAAATTTTAATGCATTGAACAAGTTTTTCCCAAATGAATCATTCAAAAAGTGGATTTTCTAAAATTCGGATTTTTGAGTAAATCCTATTTGAAAACATATTTGCAAAGTGTAAAATGCAAATTTTTGTGTAAAAATGAAGTCCTTAGTGGTTATGTATGATTGAGACCTAATTTTCTAAATATCAAATGATTTTTACTTGAAGGAATCACTAAAAAAAAATAATAATTTCTATAAAATTCGGATTTTTGAATCAACTCCACATGAAGACATGTTTACAAAGTGTAAAATGGAAATTTTTATGTAGAAATGAAGGTCATAAGTAATAGATATAATGAAAACTCAATTTTAACAAAAATAATTATATTTTCTTAAGAAATAAATCCAAAACAAATGGAAATGATCAAAGTTAGAAAACTAGATTTTTCATAAGTAGTTTTTATTATGGTCTTGCAAAATAAAAAGTTATAAAATTTTTTTTTAGCAAAAATCATTAAGATCATGCATACATTAAGCTTATCTCATGTCATTTATGTTAGGAAATCATTCATATTTCATATATACTTGATTCATCAAATAGAAACATTCCAAACATTTATAAAAACTATTTTTCGGAATCGAAACCGTTACTGATCAGATCTGATCCCTCATTCTGAGACCTAAATGTTTTCAAAACTTGAAAAAATATTAGAATATATAGATCTTTTGAAGTAGATATAAATCGATATATAATTTGCGAAATTCCGAGTTAAAATGACCAAGTTATGGCCGTTTTAAGTTGGAATTCCCGCTTAGGACGAGAATTACGAATTTGATAGTTTATATAAGATAGTTTGGATTAGTTAAGTGATGAAATACTTATTAGAGTATTTCTTCCTTTTTAGGTGATCCCGAAATCAACGATTCCTTACTGCCGGATTACTTTTACTAAAAGACCGGTGATCCAATGGCTGAGTTTTCTTCTTATTTTGTTACATTGTTTGTGCTTGTAGCTAGTCGCATTAGAATTATAGGAACAAGATAAAAATCGATATGAATGAGGATGGGATATAATGAGACTGTGATGAATGTATGCCAAAGAATACTAAAGCATATCGAAACCACGATTCGATTAGATAACTGTACTGTTCATATTATTTCTGTTATGTGTATGATATTGGTTGGTCACTCTAAAGAATGTATGAATATTTTGACCTAAGCAAAAATTAAACTGGTCATGCATCGCATTGGACATATTGCATTTGGTAGCGTGCTACTCCTACGTAGGTTGATCGATATGGTTCGAGGACTCGTTTAGATAATGAGACCCGGTATCAGAGCTCATTCATAGGGAACTAAGGCGCACCGAGGGTGCATTCCATATGTGAGCCTAGCCGAGTCGAGTGCTATGAGCCGAGGGCTGGGGGACTAGCAGCGGTTGTGTAGACTTCAATACCATCCCTAACCCAAGATACGGAGGGCGTAAATCCATTCTGTGTGTGGGTTCTGGATACCCATACATAATTGTTTGCTCATGTGTTTGTTCATCATAGCATATGGTTGATTATAACTTGCTTATTATGGTACGGAATCAAGGGAATTCTCACTAAGCTAGTGTAGCTTATACCCCAATAGTTGTTTAAATGAACAGGTTATCTCAAGAATACAAAGTGGGAACCGAAATGGTTGGAGCTGAAAATGACTTCGGGATTTTGGCAAAGAATAAGAATGTTTGAAGTATTAGCTAGGTTTATGTTTTGCCTTGTAATAGTTATGTAGCAAGTCTTTGGATGGATGTAATTGAAGTTTAATGATTTGTATTTTGAAGCATAGCGATTTGTATATGAAGTATAGTGATTTGTATTTGGAGTATAGTAAATTGAATTTCCTTTACATTGTTACTTAAGTTATGTCAACATAAAATGTATCACTCCGATGAGTCTCCTCCATGTGTTAGACGCCTTGTACATAGTATGAAAGCCTTCGCGTGACTGAGACGATCATTCTTAGGCTTTAATATTGTATATGGCGAACTGCCAAGTTTAGGGTACCCTTCGAGGCGTGACAGAATCAAAGTGGAAAATTTTGAGATAGTAGTCAACTTGTAAAATTCGTAACTTTGGATGATGCCATGAAAACACCTATTATCCAAGTTCAAAATAAAAGTTTTATGTATTAAATGAAGTCCTTAAGTAGTAGGTGTAGTAAAGTCTTAAATTTCATGCATTACACAAGCTTTTCCCAAATGAATCATTCAAAATGTGGATTTCTAAAAATTCGGATTTTTGAGTAAATCCTATTTAAAAACATATTCGCAAAGTGTAAAATGCAAATTTTTATGTAAAAATGAAGTCCTTAGTGGTTATGTATGGTTGAGCCTTAATTTTCTAAGTGTCAAATGATTTTTTTTTTCTTAAATGAATCACTCAACAACTAATTTTACAAAATTCGAATTTTGGAATCAACCTTACTTAAAACATGTTTACAAGTGCAAAATGAAAATTTTTATGCAGAAATGAAGGTCATAAGTAACAGATATAATGAAACTCAATTTTAGCAAGGATAATTATATTTTCTTGAGAAATAAATCCAAAACAAATGGAAATTATCAAAGTTAGGAAATTAGTTTTCTTAAAAGTAAATAGCGATGGAGTCTTACAAATAAAAAGTTTCTAAAACTTCTTTTAGTAAAAATTGTCAAAAGCATACATACATCAAGCTTATATCATGTCATTCATGTTAGCAAATCATTCATATTTCATGTATACTTGATTCATCAAATAGAAACATTCCAAACATTTACAAAACTATTTTTCAGAATCGGAAACCGTTACTGATCAGATCTGATCCCTCTGTTCTGAGACCTAAATGTCATGCCCGAAAGGTACCATAAACGTGGCAGCCCGCCACATATAATATTAAGGCTCAAGAATGACTACTTTAGTCATGCGAAAGCCTTAGTATTACATGTAAGGCGTCTAGCACGGTAATAGGAGACGCTTTTGGAAGCATAGTTTAAGCAAGTAAAAATGAACATACAAGAATCCAGAAATAAAACATATTATATCATTAATAACCAAAGGTCTATTACATGATTTCTTAGGGGCATACCCCTGCTAATCCCAAGGATTGTGATAGTCTGTACAACATTCAAAATACTACATTAAAGATTTCAAAGGAATTCTAATCTAAGTCTTCGAGCAGATTTCCTCCAAAAGCTTCAATATATAAAACTTACACGAATACGGGGAGGCCTCGGGCACAAAAATAGGTGTTCCTGAGAATACAAATACATAGGGGTGTAAGCTTATGGGCTTAGTGAGTAAATCCCAAGATTCATACTCAAAGTAAATTATCAACCAAGTTAATTATTCAAACATATGGAATGCAACAACCACGTGAGCATACAAGACATATGACTTTCCGGAAATCATATGTTGAATGAATTACGCCCTTCATTCGGGGTTGGGTATTCAGGCCAATTACAGCCACAACTTAAAAAAAAAACACTTTTATAATCTTACCGGCTCCTATACGCCATCAAAAACTTGTAGTTATTATAGGCTCCTACTAGCCACCAATTTTGTAGTTTTTACCAGTCCTACTCGCCACTTACATGATATACCGTTCTGTCTACCACCACTATTATACACTTGTCCCACCAATTGTATAGTAGTGAATGAAATGTGACTCAATATATGAAGTGCATGAATAATTTATTAATTAAGGTCTAGTAGTTACATTTAACTTCTTTCAAGTGATCAACCAATTTCAAACACTCCAAGATATTAATGCACATACAACTTTATTGCAAACAAATCGAGTTTCGATGTACTTAGTATTCTTTCAACATATTATCATACACTTCCTTTTGATTTTGCCTAAATTCTAGTGCAACTAATTTTACAAGCACAATCAAGAGTATGAGAAAAATAATGGGGAATAAACTCACTCAGCCATGATGACACATTTCTTAAGATGGATGAGTCGTTCGGGATTTTCACTTAATCGTAGTAATCTTCGGGATACGAACAATCCTCCTCGAGATTATCTAATCAAGAAGAATACCCAAAATGAGTATTTCATGAACTTCTATTCTTGGAGATTCTAAACTCTTAAAATCGCGGTAAAATAGTATAAGAGGAAATTCCAACTTAAAATGGCCATAACTTGCTCATTTTAACTCGGAATTTCGCGTATAATATACCGTTTTCTACCTACTCGAAAAGATCTACGCATTTCTAAGCTTATTTTCATAAAACTAGGTCGTTTGGGTTCCGAAAAGGCAGCGACCAGATTTGCCACGAATAAAAAAACTTGTTTTCCTTCTTGTCAGCAAAGCTCAAATGAAAAGATAAATATTTCAAGTACTTTGTAAACTTTTTGAAAGATGTATACATATGTAATGACTCATAACAAATGGATGAAGTAAATGAAGTTGTCTCAACTTATAAAAGTAAGGTTTTAAAAGACTTGGAACTTGAGATTCTATTGAAATATTCATTTTATTTTTGAAAGATCTTGAGTTATTTGAGATGAATATTCTTTTTCTAAATTTGAATCTCTTGTAATTGCTTTAATTTCCTAAAGTGTGGTTTTATTTCCTAAACTTGGATTCAAAAAGTAATAAAATGACATTTTTGTTTCTTGTAATGATTCCAAAGAATTTCTATTTCTTGATGAAAGATAGGTTTTCATAAAACCTTTTGTCTATGTAAAAAAAAACCATTTCAAGCATGTTCATGAGTTTTTAGAAAATCTATTTTCTATTTTTATTTAATAAGAACCTTTACTTTATGATAACATTTCCCCATTTATTTTTATTGAGACAAAAACATTATGTTCATGCATAAATATGAATAATAAATTATAGAAATAAAGGAACATAATAACTTGAAAGATTAAGAAAATAAGAAAAATCAAGTATTGGACCTTGGCTTCATCAAGGTACCCCGAGACTAAGAAAAGACTAGTCCCGAAAAGAAAAGAAAAGGAATTGTTTTGACTTGATCAGGACAAGTCTAAGACTAGAGTGACTAGTTTAAAAAAACTTGAAATAAATTGCAATGAAGTAAATAAATTACATGAAAGGTAAATAAATTGCAAGACAATGAGCTTATATGCTCTTAAATAATATATAGCTATATAGATATTAGATAGTTATGAACATAAAGGAAACATAAAGAAACATAAGGAACATAAAGGAGTTGAGATTATGAACAAAAACAAAGTATGAACCTATTGTTGCTTTCTTAACCTTCATGGTTTTAGAAAACACACACTAAGTTCATACTAAGTAGATGAACATAGGGAATTCTTGAAGGCATATTACTTAAAAGAAAGAAGAAGAAGAGAACTCTTGTAAGAGACTTCTTGGAGAATTTTGAGAGAGATTTTGGTATAGTAATTTAGTGTAGTAGAAGTGTGAAAGAAGTGGAAGTGTGAAGGGGTATTTATAGGAAAATGTGGGAGATAATTGTGTTAATTAATAAATGAAAATAAAACAATTTTGAGGCATCATGTTGGGGGGGGGGGGAGGTGGTGCTACTTTAGGCATAGAAGAGGGAAATTTTTTTTTTTTTATTTTGTTAATTAAAAGTAAGAAATTAAAGATGTGAAATTGTATTGGAAATGAAAATGTGTAAGAAATAGGTGTATGGGTTGTAAGTATAGGTTGTAAGAAAAAGTAGAGATAGATGAATAGTGTAAAATAGTAGAAAATAGTGTAATGTAAAAGTAGACATGACAATTTAATGCCGTAGTAAGAAAATACGTGTATAAAAGCGATATTTGATATTTTTAGCTACCGAAAAATTACGAAATTGATATTTTTGGAAATCTCATATTTTTACGAATCTAATGGTATATTTGGAATATTTTTCCTATTCCGAGCTCCCGGACACGTTTTTCAAGAGTCGTGTCCGGTCGAGTTCAAAGGACACTCGAATTTTGAAAAACTGATATTTTTATAAAACCTATAGCTATTACGAACTATTATAGCTAATTTTTCCAACTTCGTTTCCTAGGGCTTGAGAAAACGGCAATGCCGGACTTAAGCGGTTACGGCAAACTAGGGTTTGGTTGATTCTGGAAATCCGGTTGACTTTCAATTAAGTTTTAAACTATAATTCGAATCCAAAAATTTCGGGGATTTCCACTAAATGTTTTCAAAAATTAAAAATAATATTAGAAATAGATAGATCTTTCGAAGTAGATAGAAATTGATATATAATTTGCGAAATTCCGAGTTAAAATGACCAAGTTATGGCCGTTTTAAGTTGGAATTCTCGCTTAGGACAAGAATTACGAATTTGATAGTTTATATAAGATAGTTTGGATTAGTTAAGTGACGAAATACTTATTAGAGTATTTCTTCCTTTTTAGGTGATCCCGAAATCGACGATTCCTTACCGCCAGATTACTTTTACTAAAAGACCGGTGATCCAATGGCCGAGTGAGTTTTCTTCTTATTTTGTTACCTTGCTTGTGCTTGTAGCTAGTCGCATTAGAATTATAGGAACAAGATAAAAATCGATATGAATGGGGATGGGATATATGATGAGACTGTGATGAATGTATGCCAAAGAATACTAAAGCATATCGAAACCATGGTTCGATTAGATAACTGTACTGTTCATATTATTTCTGTTATGTGTATGATATTGGTTGGTCACTCTAAAGAATGTATGAATATTTTGACCTAAGCAAAAATTAAATTGGTCATGCATCGCATCGGACATATTGCATTTGGCAGCGTGCTACTTCTATGCAGGTCGATCGGCATGGTCTGATGATGACTCGTTTGGATAACGAGATCAGTGCCAGAGCTCATTCATGGGAACTAAGGCGCATCGGGGATGCATTCCATGGGTGAGCCTAGCCGAGTCGAGTGCTATGAGCCGAGGGCTTGGGGACTAGTAGCGGTCGTGTAGACTTTCAGTACCATCCCTAACCCATGATACGGGGGGTGTAAATCCGTTCTGTGTGTGGGTTCTGGATACCCATACATAATTATTTGCTTATATATTTGGTCATGCATAGCATATGGATGATTATAACTAGCTTGTTACGGTACAGAATTAAGAGAATTCTCACTAAGCTAGTGTAGCTTATACCCCAATAGATGTTTGAATGGACAGGTTATCTCAAGAATGCAAGGTGGGGACTGAAATGGTTGGAGCCGAGAATGACTACGGGATTCCGGCAAGGAATAAGAATGTTTGAAGTTATCAGCTAGGTTTTATGATTTGCCTTGTAATAGTTTTATGTAGGGAAGTCTTTGGATGAATGTAATTGAAGTATAATGTTTTGTATTTGGAGTATAGTAAATTGAAATTCCTTTATATTGTTACTTAAGTTATTTCAACATAAAATGTATCACTCCGATGAGTCTCCTTCATGTGTTAGACGCCTTGTACATAGTATGAAAGCCTTTGCGTGACTGAGGCGGTCATTCTTAGGCTTTAATATTGTGTACGGCGGATTGCCACGTTTAGGGTACCCTTCAGGGCGTGACGATATATGTACATCAAATGAAATGGAATATATATATATATATATATTAAATTAGGGATTAAAAAGAATACATGGATATTGTTAATAATAAATCAAGTCTCTTTACTAGCTTTGAAATTGAATAATACCAATTTTTTCTAATGTCTCATCTATTAGACACACACATAAACATACTTACATTTGTTTCATTTAATTTGTTTTAAGATGACCTAAATATAGAGATGGCTCTATCCCGATTTTTAAAACTTATTTTCACTTCATAATTATGATATGTGTGTATATATATATATATATATAGTCTTATAAAGGGCACAATAATAATTACATGATATAAAATCAAATTAGGTTCAAAATGTAAAAGTAAAGGAAAATGAAATAACTTTCTTATTTGATTGCATAAGAACGAGGACAATTAAATATAAGTTTTGTAACATGCAATATATTTATACACATTTTAGTACACAAAACAATTCCTTATATATTTTATGAATTGCTTGTCTAAATAAAATGGCTTGAACAAAAAAGAAAAATGGAAGACATATATGAGCATACCCTACTTCAATGTTACAACAAGTGACACATGGCTTTAAAACCTCCTAATCCTTGGTCAAATGAAACATGCTTATGGCGAAGTCATTTTTTTTTTTCAATATTAACATTTCTCTCAATAAGCCTTATATTAATAGATATATATATATATATATATATTTTTTTTTTTCATAAACAAGCATTAATTATTGATACATTAATGTGCAAGCATAGATCAAACATAATAAAGAAAATAATTATATCATTTGTATAGTTAAACAATAAAAAATTTTCTATCATGAAGAATTTTTTAAAAAGAATTAGACTACTCAAACACTATATATTATAGAAGATACTATTGTTCAACTTTTCTCTTGAAATTCCATTCCCTACCCCCTCCCCTCTTTTTTAGCATATTTATTTGGCTTTTATAACACCACATAATTGCTATTTCTATTGACATATATATATATATATATATATATATGTTTATTCAAAGTTGATGCAAATGAGATAGCCAACACATTTTTGGACAAGTTAGAGATGTCCAAGATGCGAATCAAGAGGCCGAGGAACAAGGCTGCTAGCCTTAAGTGTCACCCCCCGAGGGTACCCAGTAGTAGTAAACAAACCACACTTGAATACTATCACTAGATTATCTTTGACGAGTGACATATTTTTCAAACAACAAGATCTTTTAGTTGCTTTGATAAAAAAGGATAAATACATGTAAGACATAAATTAGTAAACAATGGTTATCACAAGTAGATAATATCATAAAGATGTTACAGACCATATAATCTTTCTATAAATCCTCAAATACATAATTGATAATCCATATACTAACTAATTTATACTAGGAATAATAGAAAACAACTTATCCCAATTTGACCCATGAGCATCCAGCTCCTAAACACTTATCAGGACCATACTCTTGGATGTAACTAGCTACAGTCGTAGAGTAAACCTGAAATATCTTTAGGAGTGTGAGCAAAACGACGGGCTTAGTGAATAACCAGTAAGGGTGTGAAAAAAAAAACTGAATGTTTAGGATAATCGAACCGAAACCGAAAAATCAATCCGAAAAAAAAGGTTAACCTATCCATTGGTTTCGATTTAGGATTAGCATTTTTAATTTTTTTTCGGTTTTCAATTTTGGTTTCGATTTTTAGATACCAGAAACCAATGGATTCGGTTAATCGATCCATAATTATAAATATGTATAATTTATAATATACCCATATAATAATTTTTTTAGTGTTATCAATATGAATTATATTAAAATGAATAATTCAAACAAGAAGAAAAAAATGCATATATGTTTGAAAATGGAATGGTGGTATTTAATTGAGATTTTATATTGAGTTAAATCGATCAAAGTTGATAAGAACACATGAGTAAAAGGCTATTATGATGATTATCTTGATGGCATTGATATATATTAACAACTATTTTATATGTCTTACATTCTTAATTTATAGTTTTTAATATAATTATACAAAAAAATTCTCTAATTTTTTACGAACATTGAAAAATATGGTTAACTACAAAATTTGCATAACTATTATGTTAAACAGTTAAAAACTGAAAACCGAAAAAATTAACTGCAAAAAATAGTTAACCGTTAAAGCGATTAACCAATCATAATGGATCTGTTTAGGATCAGGATATTGAAAATCCAATCATTATGATTAAGATAAAAAAATAGGGCCACAGACTGGTTAGCCACAGACTGGTTAGCCGAAGCGTGAACACCCTTAATAACTAGACATATTAGATACCAAACAAGTTTATTAATAAATCATATGCAATGCAATCAATTAGACATATGCTCAAATATAAGCTTATATGATGTAGAATCCAAACAGGAAAAAGATTTACGCCCTCATTTTAGGGGTTAAAGAACAATTACTTTATGACCCACCTACCTAGGAGAGACTAAGTTTACAAGAAAATTAATGATTTCTCGCCTTAGAGTTATCACTTTTGGCTTAATAATTTTTTAACTGACCATTTCCTGTATCAATCCTTAGAAACTTCCTCAGTATTAATCATTTCAAAGCAATACTATGGGTGACGTTTTTTGTTGCCACTTAGTTCTCGTAGAATCGACGGAACAAAGAAAACTTTGGAAGCACTAACACTTTAGAAAAACCAAGCATTAACAGAGAACTGAAATATTAATACATAGCAGACTGTTATCCTTTCTATATATGTAATAATGCATTTTGTGTATGAATGATTGTTTTAATTACAAGCCAATAATTCTCGATCAGACTTAAGGTGTCCAAACATTACATACACAGCTTAAGCATGTTTACCACAGTTATCAAACAATCACTATTATCACTTTCGTTATCATAGACTAGTATTCATCCAATCAGATCACAACACATTTCAACTATAACACCATAATAGCCATGTTATTATTTTTGCAATACATATTCAACTAATTACAACACAAACAGTATAATATGACTGAGTTACTCACCTACTCATATTAGCTGGTTGTAATAATCGGCTGAAAAGTCCTCTATAGATTCAAAATCACCTATTGAGATGAATAAAATATTCATCAATAAAACATAAATTATAGAACTAAACTCCTATGGGTGTCTAAGTGTCCTATATGGGTATTTGGTTTTATTTCTATTACTATTTTGGTCTTTTAATGGTCTTATAATAAAAATTATTATTTACTATTTTATTTTTCATTTTGTTTTTCTTGATCTCGTTTGATATTTATATATTTTTATTGGGTAGTCGTACAAGTTGTATTTAGTAGTATGATTTTTTTATCATTCTTATTATCACTACTTTTATATCATTCTTTAGTTAACCTATTATGGTAACTAGTATTTATCTATTATTATTTAGTTTCGTCGTGTTTCTCTTAATCTACTTCATATAATTATTTTGTCATTTTTAGATATCACAGTATTCATAAATTTAACTTAATTAAATTTCTATTTTTATATATTTATCTATATAAAACAAATATTTAACAATTATAGTTGCTAATAACACTAATATTTTCCTATAATTTTTTGGGTTCAATACTTGTCAAGTATTAAACCTATTATTATTATTATTTAGTAAAAAATCTTTATTATTTATATATAATATATGTTTATTATTATTTTTATATATATTATGTTTGTGTAAAATAGACTTCACACAGGTGAATTACGCATGTACGCCAGCTCCAATGCTGTCGGCGTTGATACTAAGTTGTCGGCGTCCTTATGCTTTACATGTTATTTTGCATCAGCGTACGCTGGCTATAGGCCACCAGCATTACATCATACACCGGCTTATACGCTGTTGGCATAGAATTCAAATTTGTCAGTGTTCATTCATTTTACATAAAAATAAATTTTACATAGCTTCTGTTCGTCGGCCTACCTATGTATGCCGTCGGCGTTGAGCACTTACACTATTGGCATTAGGGTAGTGCTGGCACTGTTTATCATCTTCTTCTATTTTCTTCAATTCGAAACTTAACTTTCTTATTGTATATGTGTATTATACTTGTATTAAAACTTCTCTTAAGTGTTTTTCTACATTTTACATGTATCATACGTGATATATCAGTGCATATTACTTCTTCTAATCATCGTTCCACCTAGTTTTTAACTTCAACAGGTACATAATATATCAATGGAGCTTTAGGACTAGGTATTACCTTGTTTGAGCAAATTAGATGGTGATAAACTCTCCTCCTAAGCTAGTTTCGAACCTATATGAATAAGAAACATTGTTTAGGACAATGTTTGATGCATAAACTTACTCAAAACGAAATTAACTTACCTTCATTGCTACTTTCCTAAGCTTAGGCTTGCTAATGGAGTTTAGATTGTTAAGTTTGGATTGTCTACTATAGTGGTTATCTATGGAACTGATGTAAAACGAATTTTTGAGCTATTGTTTCTATTATTTGGCTACTGTTTTATGTGAGTTATTGGTTTTGGTTTGTAGTTCATTAAGGATACACACACACACACACACACACACACATATATATAGATGAAGAAGGAGAAGGCAGCTGCAGCTTAAGTCTTACAAGAGTAATTCTCCACCAAAATTTAGCAACTTGTAATGCTTGTCCCAAATATATTTAATGCATTGGCTGATTTAGGACATCTCCATTGGTTTATCCATAATTTGCCTTGACTTTTATTTGTTTTTCTTGACCAAATTTCTATGGTTTTCGGTTAAGGAAAAATTGATAAAATTTCAGCCACTCATCCTTACCAAATTCACCGAAAATTGGATAAATTATTATATAATATTATTTAGTTAGTTTATTATCTTAGCTTTATGATAGTTTATTAAGTTTAACGGGTACAAATATGACAATTATTCAAGAGTTTTATCTCCAAAAATTTATATAGAGTTCTAAAAATTTTCTAGATTGTTATTAAGTTCAACTTTAGGTTTAAGATTTACGCGATAAATTATTTTTAGGATTTTATCTCCTACGATTAAGGTTTTCTAAGCTCAACAGATTAATTTTTGTTTTAGGCTTAAATAGCTTAAGAATTTACTAACTAGAATTATTGTCATGCCTCAAAAGGGGGCCTAGTAAGATTAATCTAAAGCTATCATATCACGTGTGCACCCGTAATATGAGAGCCGTCTTGTAAGTTAGAGTGTATAAGATTCTATTTATTTATCAATGTTTATCATATAATGATACATTATATTACTGGATTTCAACTATGGAATCCGATTTTCTAATTTCTACCAAGATCATAGAGAATCGATATCCCCTACCAAATGGTGCAAATGGCTTTCAAACTACAACTTACAAATTTCAATTATTATAAAATTTATCTAATTTACATTCTAAGTTTACCATATCCTATATCTCTATCTTCAATAGAGTTCGTTGGAGAAGCTCTCTTCACACATTCCTAGCCCAATCATAGCTAGTATTAATCCTGCACAAAAACTGGTGGTGGGTGAGCGGACCATGGGCTCAGTGAGATAACCAGACCAGACCACATATCAAACAATAACAAACAAGTTTAATTAACAAGCGTATGCCATGCAACAATCAATCATATGTGCAATACAAGTTTGGAAATCTAAAATCCAAACAGGATATAGATTTACGCCCTTCCATCAGGGTTGGAAGGAAGCCATTACGAGTGATATACCGTGCCTAGGAGAATAAGATAACCAAGGAGGAAGGGGTACCATAAACTCTCTCAATTTTTTTTAAAACATTTCACTCTTATCCTTGGAACAAAGAAACACCGTTAAGTATTAGCCATTTTATGTCGATACCACGAGCGGTGCTCCTTCGATACCACTTAGTTCCCGTGGAATAGAACAAAACAAAGGTGCTCCTGGAAGAACTAAGAAAATGTTATCTAGAAAAACTAGGCGCGTCATTAGAGAACCGAAATGCTAATGTGGGCCGGGTCATCCTCCTTTTTAAAATGCAATATGTGCATATAATGCAATGCATGTATCATGCCCCGAAGGGTATCCTAAACGTGGCAGTCCGCCATACACAATATTAAAGCCTAGGAATGACCGCCTCAGTCATGCGAAGGCTTCCATACTATGTACAAGGCGTCTAACACATAGAGGAGACACATTGGAGAGATAGATTTTATGTTGATACACTTGAGTAACAATGTAAAGGAAATATAATTCACTATACTTTAGATATAAATCACTATACTTCATATATGAATCACTATACTTCAAAATACAAATCATTAAACCTCAATTACATTCATCCATAGACTTCCCTACATAAACTATTACAAGGCAAATCATAAAACCTAGCTGATAACTTCAAACATTCCTATTCTTTGCTGAAATCCCGAAGTCATGTTCGGTTCCAACCATCTCGGTCCCCACTTAGCATTCTTGAGATAACCTATTCATTCAAACATCTATTAAGGTATAAGCTACACTAGCTTAGTGAGAATTCCCTTAATTCCGTACCATAATAAGCAAGTTATAATCAACCATATGCTATGCATGAACAAACACATGAGCAAACAATTATGCATGGGTATCTGGAACCCACACACATAACGGATTTACGCCCTCCGTATCTTGGGTTAGGATGGTATTGAAGTCTACACGACCGCTGCTAGTCCCCAAGCCCTTGCTCATAGCACTCGACTCGGCTAGGCTCACACATGGAATGCATCCCGGTGCGCCTTAGTTCCCTATGAATGAGCTCTGATGGTCTCATTATCCAAACGAGTCCTCGGACCATACCAATCGACCTGCGTAGGAGTAGCACGCTACCAAATGCAATATGTCCGATGCGATGCATGACCAATTTAATTTTTGCTTAGGTCAAAATATTCATACATTCTTTAGAGTGACCAACCAATATCATACACATAACAAAATAATATGAACAGTGCAGTTATCCAATCGAATCATGGTTTCGATATGCTTTAGTATTCTTTGCATACATTCATCAAGTCTCATCATATATCCCATCCCCATTCATATCGATTTTTATCTTGTTCCTATAATTCTAATGCAACTAGCTACAAGCACAAACAAGGTAACAAAATAAGGAGAAAACTCACTCGGCCATTGGATCACGGTCTTTTAGTAAAAGTAATCGGTGGTAGGGAATCGTCGAATTCGGATCACCTAAAAAGGAAGAAATACTCTAATAAGTATTTCATCACTTAACTAATCCAAACTATCTTATATAAACTATCAAATTCGCAATTTTCGTCCTAAGTGGAAATTCCAACTCAAAACGGCCATAACTTGGTCATTTTAACTCGGAATTTCGCAAATTATATGTCGATTTCTATCTACTTCGAAAGATCTATCTAATTATAATATTATTTTTCAAGTTTTGAAAATATTTAGGTCATGAAAAAGAGGGGTCAGATCTGATTGGTGACAATCTCCATTTCCGAAAATTTTGTTTTGTAATTGTTTGAAATGTTTCTACTATATAGATTAGCTATACATGCAATATGAACGATTTCCTAATATGAATGACATGAGATGAGCTTAATGTATGCATGATCTTGATGATTTTTGCTAAAAGAAAATTTTCTAACTTTTTATTTTGCAAGACCATAATAACAACTACTTATGAAAAATCTAGTTTTCTAACTTTGATCATTTCCATTTGTTTTGGATTTATTTCTTAAGAAAATATAATTATCTTTGTTAAAATTGAGTCTTCATTATATCTATTACTTATGACCTTCATTTCTACATAAAAATTTCCATTTTACACTTTATAAATATATTTTCGAATAGGATTTACTCAAAAATCCGAATTTTAGAAAATCTACTTTTTGAATGATTCCTTTGGGAAAACTTGTGTAATGCATTAAAATTTAAGACTTTACTATATCTACTACTTAAGGACTTCATTTAATACATAAAAATTTTATTTTGAACTTGGAGAATAGGTGTTTTCATGGGCATTATCAAAAGTTACGAATTTTACAAGTTGACTACTAACTCAAAATTTTTCATCTTGATTTTACTTCTTGTTTTACACATTAATCTCATCAAAACTCATTCCAATTTGTAAAAATCACTACTTAATGATATCTATTACCTATACCCTTCGTTTTTCACATAAAATATGAGTTTTGGAGTTGATAAATGGGTTTTAAAAATTGGTCTTGGTTGAGATCCGAATTTATAAAATTTATTTTTGGACATACCTTTTGATAAAATCTATCTAAACTTATGAAAATCTATTCCTTGCATATCCTATCTTAAGAGCCTTCCATATCTTGAATAAAAAATTCATTTTTGAGTTGGAAAACATGTTTTAACAATGTGCCTTGGCCAAAATCCGAAAATGAGATTTTTATTTTGAAAATAACTTTTGAAAATCACCTTTGATTCTTGTAAAAAGAAGTCTTGATGATACACATACATTAAGCCTTCATTATCTTAAGTAAAAATTCCATTTTGACACTTGGAAAGTGGTTTTTAAATAGGGGTCTTGCCAAAATACGAATTTCACAATTTTTGTTTGAGTTCAAAACCAAGATCTACACTTAATATGAACATAAACATAAAAGAAATCCATGGTAGTAAACTATAAACTCATAGATCTAAACTTTACTCATCAAAATCACTCATTTATGTTATCTATACCCTAAGCCCTTCATTTTAAATGAAAAATACACATTTTGAAGTTGAAAAATAACTTTTCTAAATATGGTTCATTTTTCATCCGAATTTTCAAAAATGATTTTTGTTGAAAATAAAATAGATCTTGAGTTTTCTAAAACATTCCTACTATCATCATGCTACTACAAGTTATCCATGAACATAAGACAAAGTCTAATGCATTTTATGAACTCAAAACACTAGATCTAGTTTACTATACTAGTTTTAGATGCATGAACACTAGGATAGTTATGTGAATGATGAATATAGCATAAATCATAAGCAATAAAAAAATAATAACTTCAATAACAAGATCTAAGGCATAAACAAAAATCAAAGCTACAAAAAGTTAGATCTACAAAATATAACTACTTTAAACAAGAAAATAATAATGATACAAGAGATTAATCATAGAGAAGAGGAGTGTTTCATTTTTGGCATCATCATCCTAAGCTTTTAAGCTTATGGAAGGTCATTTGATGCATGAAACTCTCATTACACTTTACCTATATCACCTATGGAAGCTTTAAGAAGGAAGTTTACTTAAAAATCTTCAAGAAATATGTGTGGGAGCTCAAAAATGGAATGGGGGCAGCTTGTGTTCTTGAAGAAACAAGAACAAAATGAAGAAGAAAAGAGAGGAAAAAGAGAGAGAAAAGTTAAGGAATGAAAAAGGGTAAAAGGAGTAAATGAAAGAAAGAGAGAAAATGAGTGTATTAAATGTGTTTTCATTAATTGAAAGGGAAAAAAATAAAACAAGGCAGAAAATTGTTGGGGGGGGGGGGGGGGGGGGGGGGTGGTGGGTGAATGTAGGAGAGAAAGAGAGAGGGAATTTGTTGAATTTTGACTTAAAAATGAATTGTGTAATTAATGTGTAATGTAACTTTTTGAAGAAGGATTGAAATATATTTATTTTAGTCAAATAGGAGTAAATTAAAGGACAATGGCAGCCATAAAGAAGGAAAAATCTGCCATGAAGTGTGGGACAAAGTGTAGAAAGATTGAAGTGAAAAGGAAGTGATATGTGTAAGGTGTACTTGAAGTATGGGTTGGAAAAAGTTTTTTATTAAGAAAAATAAAATAAAATTAGGAAAAATATTTTTAATTGAGTGGCAGAATTTCATGAATAAAATTAAATAATTATTTGAATTATTTTAGTATTTTAACAAATATGTTACCGGTATGATCAAAATACGATATAGGCTATAAATGATATTTTTATAACCGAAAAATTCAAAAAATTATTTTATGAAAATAAAAATATTTTTTCAACAAAATCTGATCCCATATAGGCCCGAAATTAACTAAATTTTAGAAAAACAAAATTTTCTATAATATATAAAATATTTATCTAAAAATATAAGCTTTATAAGAATAATAAAATTGTTGTAATAAAATAAAAGTGAATAGTTGCAAAAGACTAATTAATTACGGTAGTAATGAAAATATGATAAAAAGGTTATAATTATAACTTTTATAACCCGAAAAATTATATAACTAATATTTGGAAATCTTATGAAATTACGAGTCTAATGGTACTAATGGTATATTTTTGATATCTCGAGGCCCGGGACACGCTTTCGAAGTCGGATCGAACGAGTTCGAAATAGGTCAAAAATTTACCAATCTGATATTTTTAAATAAACTTATATTACACGAGCTATTCTACATATTTAAACTACATCTCGGCCTCTAGGGTTTAGGGGTGCTAGATTGCCAGACTTAAACTATTGTATTCCTCTTAGGGTTTTTGGGTGATTTCCGGTTTAGATCTTTGCCAATTTGGAAACTAATATTTTATGTTTATACAATATATTTGATTTAAGAATTTATCTTTAAATTTTATTTTTTTGTAAGTATTTAATATCTTTTAACTTTTTAGGAATTTTTGAATTGAGTTTTATTTCCGAAGATTAATCATTATTTACTTTTTAATAATTTGTTTTTGGGCTTTATATTACCCGATTTTATAAGTTGGAGTTAAATATGGAAATTTTTTATACGTCGTGGATTTGAATTTGAAGACTGTTGAGTTCTTATTTTATTTTTAAAGATTTTCATTTTCAATATTGAGAAATTTCTGGATTCGTTCGTGATTAGGACTTGTCGAAATTCGGTTTTAATTTGGAGTGATTTTAGGGTGTATTTTTGAAGTTCATCTTAGAATTATTTACTGAAATTTTTCCGAGGCTTACAACATGTCCACCTTCATTTATGGTACTAGTAGTTTTTAGTCAAGATTAAAGCGATAAAACAATTCATAGACAATATCAACATGCTTCATACAATAATTATCATATAATAGAATTATCACTTATATTATGATAATTTGGCATTCAATCATACACCAATCATTATGCATTATACCCAATCCCACATGCACATCAGTTGATTATATATTATTACAAATGTAGTTATACTACAACCACAAGTAATGTGATAAAGTGAAAGTTACTCACTTATGGTCCACGCTAAACTATTGAAATATGCTATTGGAAATCCGAGAATCGATCTATTTTTCCTATGAAAATGGAATAACAGATATTTATTATTATTTATATAACAACATTGACGGTATTTTTTCAAGCCTTAGTTATCAATTCTGTTATATTCTCTACTTATTTAACCAGGAATTTAATCTTTATATGTGTTATTTTCTTATGATCAAAGTTATAGAATTTATAAGAGATGTTTCCTATTTACAAGGGTTATCCAATTTTATTATTAACTAATCTATCCTTTTATTAGTTCCGAAAATAAGATATTTGAAACAACATATTCACCATATTAATTATGGTATAACTTATATTATAATTTATACTAATTCTAAATTAGACGTATTTTTAAATTGCGCACTCCTTTTTTTATGGTTTTACCTAGTCTATTAATCTAAGCCGAGTTGATTGAACTACTAATCACCTAATTTGATTACTAAATCTACTTTAATTAGTTTAATCAACTTAATATGATTTTACTTAGTAGAATAATTCATTTAAGATATATTAACTCTATTTATATTATTTACAATTCATTGTCAATTATTAAGATAAAATACCTATTAACATAATGTAAATAGGGCAACTAAATTTCTATGACTGTCTAAGTGTCCTATCTTGATATTTGATTTAATTTCTATTACCGATACTGGTCTTTTTATATTTTTATGGTAACAAGTATTTACTACTTATTATTTATTTATTTATTTTTTATTTTGCTTGTCTTGATCTTAAAATATTTTATATTTTATTTTTATCGGATAATTACGGGGTTCGTACTTAGTAAATTAGTCATTTATTACGATTGTTGTTATCATTTTGTATTGTTTCTTAGCTTGACCGATTATAGTAACAAATACTTATTTCTAATTATTTATTTTCATCTTATTTCTCTTGATCTTATTTGATATTAAAATTATTATTAAGTAGTCATAGAATTCATTCTCATAAACTGATATTCATTATTATATCATCATCACTTTTAGACTGTTCTTTAATTTATAGTAACTAATATTTATTTTCTATCATTTAATCTTATCATGTTCCTTTTATTCTACTTTATGTAATTATTTTATTATTTTTGGAAATCACATTGTTCATAATTTTAACTTATTCCAAGAATTTTAGAATTTACTAAATTACAATTATTATATTTTATAAATATTTAAATCTTTTTAGTTGGATTTACCTTTTTAAATCTTATTTTATTTCTCTTATTACACACATATATATATATTTATCTATATGAAATAATTATTGAATAGTTTATTATAATCTAATTATTTTCTTTAATTTTCGCTAAAGTGTTTCTTAGTTATAATTTGGTTAGTAAAATATAGCACTTAACAAATATTTATGTCACGCCCCGAGGGTACCTTAGTAGTAGTAAACAAGTTACACTTGAATACTATCACTAGATTACCTTCAGAGAATGACAAGTTTTTAAAACAACAGATCTTTTTAGTTGCTTGATAAGAAATAACAAATATATGAAAGGAATAACTTAGTGGGTAAACATTACAAAACTATCACAAACCATATAATTCTTCTGAGTACACAACTAAATAATCTATTCTAATAGTACATAACCATTTAAACTAAAATATAACGGTAGACTTCCAGCTTCTAAGCTCCTACGGAGTCATACTCCTGGAAGTGACTATACTAAGGTCGTAAAGTAAACCTGAAAAGACTGTAGGGGTATGAGCGAAACCACAGCTCAGTGAATAACAGATATATCATACATCACACAAGTTATTAGCAATCATATGCAATGCAAGCACTCAACCATATGCACAGATACAAGTTTGGATAATCTAGAATCCAAACCGGAAAAAGATTTACGCCCTCTTTTTAATGGGTTGAAGAACCAGTACTCAATGACCCACCTGCCCAAGAGAAACTAAGTACACAGGAGAATCAACGATTCTCGTTTTAAGGTTATCACTCTGAATATAGTTGATTGAACAGACCATCTCCTGCAATCCCCTTAGAAACTCCCTAAGTATTAATCATTTCAAAGCGATTCTACAGGCGACGTTCTTCGGTGCCTTTTAGTTCATAGGACCGCCAGACCAAAGAGAACCTTGGAAGAACTAACACATTAGATCAACCAAGTGAAAATAGAGATCCGAAATATTAATACGTTGCAAGCTGTCACACCACTTTATATGGAATAATGCAATTCGTGCAATGCATGATCAGATTATTTGTTAAGTCAATAATTTTTAATCAATTTCAGGGTGATCATACATTACACGCAATCATCATTATACTACTTCACAACATCAATCATTGCATTATCGCTTTTGTAAGGATATTTTAACAATCATACAATCAGATCATATCATACCTTCAGCAAATATTTATTTGATTATCTTTGCATTACATATTCAACTACTTACAAGCACAAATAGTATAATATGACTGAATTACTCACCTGCTCATATTGACTCAGTCGTAGTAATCAGCTGGTAGATCCTCTAGTGTATCAAAGTCACATATTTAAGACAAAGTATTCATCAATACAAATTAATTAAATTCCTATATGTGATTAGTGTCCTAGACTTTAATATTTATCAAGTTTTGATACTGATTATTACTTAGTGTCGTCGTGTTTCTCCTATTTTATCTCGTATAATTATTTTGTTATTTTTAGAAGTCATAATACTCGAAAATTTTACTTATTTCAATTTCCATTCTTACCTATTTTATCTATCTAGAACAAATATTTGACTAATACTAGCTTTTTATTAATACTAAATATCTTTTCTTAATCTTAGGGTTCCGATGAATATTAGATATTAATCTAAATAGACTTGAATACTTGTATTAAATTAACTATCTATAGATTCTTATATTATCATATATGTATATATTTATACTAAGTTGGCTTATGATATATATATATATATATTATATTCTGTTTGTGTCAAAATAAGCTCTCGTTGGAAAATTTTGGCTGTACGCCGGCTCAAGGCCGCGGCCTTCAAACCCAGGTGCCGGTGTTAAAATTGGTTTCAAAGAATTTTCATGTCGGGTGCACTCGCTTTGAAAGCTATCGGCTTTCAACATACGCCGTGTAAACCCCTAAATTTTCGGAATCGGTTTAGCACAAAACCCTAACCGGAAGTCAAACGAAACCCTAAAGGTCAACAAAACCCTAGTTTATCGTATCAATCTAAATCCGGCATTGCCGTTTTCCTTGGCCGGAAAAACGAAGTTGGGATAATTAGCTCAAATAGCTCGTAATAACCATAGGTTTCATAAAAGTTTCAGTTTCACGAAATTTGGGTGTCCTTTGAACTCGATCGGACACAGTTCTCGAAAAACGTATCCGGAAGCCCAGAATAGTAAAAATATTCTGAATACACCGTTAGACTCGTAAAAATATAAGTTTTCCAAAAATATCAGTTTCATAATTTTTCGGTAAGTAAAAATAACAGATATAGCTATTATACGCGTATTTTCTTACTACGGGTACTTTAATTGTCATATCTACTTTACATTACACTATTCATTACTATTCTACACTATTCTTCTATCTCTACTTTTTCTTACACTATTCTTACACTCTACATAACCTATAATCTTAACTTTTTACCTTTCCTTCTCATGAGGAGCAGCTGAATTATTTTGAACGAAATCTTTCAATTCAGGATCGGATTAGGCAAGAATTGCATGAATCCAGTAGCCTGCCTTTTGAGAGATCAATTTCATTACCGGCAAATAATACGAGAATATCTCTCAAAAGAATTCAATTGTTTGACGATGTTGCACCAAATTTCTACATTACAAGCCATTAAGAAATTAACACACCAAGCAGTAGTGCAGCTACGTTATAGCGCACATGCGCTGGATGAGACTTTTGTCATTCGAAAGGGCTTGAAATAATGCCCAAACCCCTCCGATGAAACCCGAAGGACTTTGGTCAGGGGGAAAAATGTAGATGTACAAATCTGATTACAAAGGCCTTGAACCTAATTCTTATTTGGATTCAACTCTTTGGGCTAATGTGACAGGGCTTAAAGAGTTAGGCCCAATCCAATTGGGACGATCATGGGAGTTTTGGCATGGTAGGCTTGGAGTAGGGCCCGTTGGAATTGGCCTGCCCAATTCCAACCTTTCTCAAATTGGCTCACACACATCACAATGAAGGCCTCAATGGGCCTGGGTCCATAAGGGAGCCATATTCATATCCATAATGAGGGGGACTCATCCTGGCCGTTGGTTGTCTGTCTCATCTGACGGACGATATCGACGCCAAATTCTCTATAAATACCTTACTCCTTACCTCATTTGAACAAGGGTGAAATCTTGGACGAACGCCGTCGTGCTGCGGATTTCCGTCTTGGTGAATCAAACACTTAATTTACTCAAGAACGCACACGATATCCGTGGTACTTAGTGAGGTTGATGCTCAATAGCTCCCTTGCCTGTCACACGTGTGTTAGAGCCTATTGAGATTGCCTACTCCTCTTCCCTACACGATACTCTCTTGATCATCCTATCACGTGTTGTTTCCCTAGGTCACGCGTAGCGCGATAGTCACACGATACGCACGTGATCGTTGCATCCGGATTCATACCCACACATTATGCTTTATGTTATTTTGTTTATTGCTATTCTCATAATCATGTTCATTTAGATTGTTGTCCAAAAGTTTTATTTTCTAAAGATAATCAAATAAAAATAAGGCTTTTTGTCACTTAGGAATAAGTTTATGTGAAACATAAAAATATAAGATAACAAAAATAAACTCATTCATTTTCAAATTACAAAAAGAATTCACTATGAATTTAGAAACTATTTTTACTTAAAAAGCTACTCAAGTCTTGGTTATTCTACCTTGTTTCCAAAAGAAAATATTTGATACAAAAAAAAAATGGTTCTTTTTATAAGAAGATGGATGACTAAGGAAATTTTTAAGTAAAAGACCTTGCAAATAGGCAAAGAAGATTTATGGTTTGAAAATAATAAAGTTATTTCTTTTCAAAGTTACAAGAAGAAGTTAATGAGATTATAGAAATTAGTTTTTCTATAAAAAGTCCTTAAATTGCTCCACATTGTTTTTATGAAGAAAAACAAATTTTTATACAAGGATGATTATTTTTGAAAATGAGAAAAAGAATGAAAAGTATCAAGTAAAGAATTTTTGCAAAACAAGTAAATAAAGGAATTTATACAAGAAAAATTAAAGAATAGCATATTTCCTAGAAAACTTCAAATATAGTATTAATGTAACTTAGAAAGTAGAAAAAATTTATTTTCAAAAGTCACTTAGAAAAAGATAAATAAAACCAACATAAAACGTTTTTAGAAAATAAAAGAAAACAAGGTATTCATTTCAAAGAAATTTACAAAAACAATTTCCGAAAAGCTTCAACCCGACATTGTTTTTCCTAAGAAAAATAATTTGGACAATAAGACACTTGAGCATGCTTAAATATGAGTTATATAGTTATAAAAAGAGAAATTTTCAACTATATAGATAACTAAGTATTTATCAAACAAATTTTGATTTCTTGAACCAAAGTTGTTTTTACTTGAAAATCCGTGGTGAATTTTGTCGCCACTTTTTCGGAACCTATATGGCTTTGTTTGTGGGAAATAATTTTAGAAATGGGTAGATCTTTTCGAATAGATAGAAATCGGTATATTATATGCGCGATTCCGAGTTAAAATGACCAAGTTATGGCCATTTTAAGTTGGAACATTCTTCTATACGAAATTTAACGTTCTTGGACATTGTTTTGTCAAATTCAAGAGAATCTTCAAGAAAAACTCATTATGGGTGTTTTCTTTGATTAGGTGACCCGAGGAAGGATTTCTTTACCCCGAGAACTATTACGATTAAGTGGAGTGTGCGAACGACTCATCCGCTTAGAGGAATAGACGACAAATGGCATCGTCAGTTACTTCCCGTTATTTTTCATACTCTTGATTGTGCTTGTAAAATTAGTTGCACTAGAATTTAAGAAAAATCAAAAGGAAGTGTATGATAATACGTTGAAAGAATACTAAGTATATCGAAACTCGATTTGTTTGTAATAAAGTTGTATGTGAATTAATATCTTGAAATGTTTGAAATTGATTGATCACTTGAAAGAATTTAAACGTAACTACTAGACTTTAATTGGAGAAATTATTCATGCACTTCATATGTTGGGTCACATTGCATTCGTTGCTATACAATTGGTAGGACAAGTGTATAATAGTGGTGGTAGACATAACCGGTATATCATGTAAGTGGCGAGTAGGAGCCGGTAAGAACTATAAAATTGATGGCTAGTAGGAGCCTGTAATAACTACAAGTTTTTGATGGCGTATAGGAGCCGGTAAGATCTATAAAATTGTTTTTAAAAGTGGTGGCTGTAATTGGCCTGAATCCCCAACCTCGAATGAAGGGCGTAAATTCATTCAACATATGATTCCCGAAAAGTCATATGTCTTGTATGCTCACGTGGTTGTTGCATTTCATACGTTTGAATAAAAACTTGATTGATAATTTACTTCGAGTATGAATTTTTGGGATTTACTCACTAAGCCTAGTAGCTTATACCCCGATAGATATCTTTTGCAGTTCCCTTACTTATGGTTAAGGCCGCGTGGACCATGCAGGCAGGTAATCCCCTTTTGAACATTAGAAATCTGGATAAAGTATATCTTAGTATTGGCATGATAATATGTACTAGATTAGTAATTCAAGGAATTGTCTTTAAGCTTGTAATGTTTTGCCATGAACAAATGATTATTGTGAATCCTCTTTTCTTAATATGAATTTATATCTCCTTAAGCTTCATAATTCCATATATGGTCCTCTAAAGTTGTGAAAGTACGCCTTACACTTAATATAAAAGCTTTTGGGAATGGCTAAGGTTGTCATACTTAAGCTTTAATATTAAGTGTGGCGGGCTGTCACGTTTAGGGTACCCTTTGGGGCGTGACACGCCGGCCATACGCCGTCGGCGTATATCTCCAGTAGCCGGCTTTCATTCAATTGTTATGTGAAAATTTATTTTTTACGTAGCCTTTGATTAGTGTAAGCCGCCTATACGCTGCCGGCCTATCCATGTAAGCCATCGGCGTTGAGCGTTTACACTGCCGGCCTTGAGGCAGTGTTGTACTGTTCATCATCTTCTTCCTCGGTTCGATTCATGTTCTTTGAATTTTACACATTAAAAACTTTATTAAACCATTCCTAAGTTTTTATATAACTTATACATAGTTAAACAACAACTCTTAACAGATCTATAAACATATATATATAGATCTCGATTTTATGAAAGTAAAACTAGGGTTTTGAAGTTTTACCTTGTTGGAGCTTGTTTGATGTAATCGGAAGCTCGTGGTTGTGTTTATTACGTTCCTAAAATTATTAGAAGTTTTATAAAGCTTATTTTTGAAAGAAAATCATTTGAACTTCATCAACTTACCTTTGAACTTGTTTTCAAGGGTTTTTAGCTTTGTTCTTCCTTTGATCCGAACTCAGTTGTTTTGGTCAATTTGTTTTCTATTTCTGGTTGGTTTTGATTGTTATTTGGGAGTATTTTCGTGCTGAGGATTTTGAGAATTGATGAGTTTTGTTTGTTCTCCATCAAGTGTCTTAAAAACATATATAGAAGAAAAAAAGAAAGAAGTTACGGCTGCTTCTCCTCCGATTCTTCCCCTAAATTGGTGTCATTTGGCTGTTGTTTTCAAGCCAATTAATGTTAGGGTGACTTGGCAATATGTGATTGGTTGTGTGGTTGATTTTTGTGGAAAAATTTGGTGCATGATTGAATCAAATCCGGCTCTCTTCTTCTCCTTCAACTTTTCCACCGAATGCAGCCGTAAAACATGTATATATATATATTAGTTTATTAATTAATTGAATTTCCAAGATAATTTATTGAGTTATACGAGTATAAATTAGCTAATATTTGGGAGTTTTTTGTACAAAAAATATGTTTATAGAGTTATTCAAAACACTTAAATTTTCAAATAATACAAATTTAGGTTATATATACATACGTAGTTATTTATTCGTATAATTTTATTTCCCGTGATTAGGATTTCTTAAGTTTATTAGGTCAATTTTTGTTTCAGGCTTCAATAGCTTAAGAAAACTGAAATTAGAACAATAGCGTGATCCGATTGTTTATTTGGAGTTCAGATTTTGAGTTATTCAACAGTTTACGTTTTCGTTGTGTATTTAAAATCTTATCAGTTTATCTTTAGATCATCGTTTTCTATCTATAAGCGTAAATAATCATTTACGTAGTATTGGACTTAATACGGAAACTAAACTATATATATCTTTAGTTTTGATACCAAACATGAAATCTTATTAGTAGCTTTTAATTTTAACTAAAAATCTTGAATTTAGGGTTCAAGTCTAAATATGAGCTCATTATTACTCGTTGTTCTAATCTCGAATCATTATCGAGATAAAAAATAATCATTAAATCTCTATATTTATATTTTCCTATTTAAATCTATTTGTATATTAGGTTTCGGGTTTTGAAGAAATTCTTTATTCAAATTCTAAATTCTTTATCTAATCAAATTCTAGATATTAATCTATTCTTAGATTTTAATTGGAATCTAAATCTATTATCTAATCCATACAATCTATTGTAAGGTCGCGTACTAATATGGAAAATTCCCAGGGTTTACAATTTAAACTTATTATTCTTAAAATTATTCATATTTATTTATTTATAAAATTGTATCTCCTATTGTTGTTGTTGTTGTTGTTGTTATTTATTATTATTATTATTATATATATAATATATAATTTGTTTCGTATGAACATATTTGTTTCAAGAGAGATTTTGCACGTACATCAACTCAAACGCTGTCGACGTTGAGCTCTATATTATCAGCATTCGTGTAAAATTTACAAGCTTCGAGTTTTAGGGAAAGCTGGCTTCAAAGGCCGCCAGCGTTACAATGTACGCCGGCTTAAACGCCGCCGGCGTTGAACTCAGATGCTGGTGTTCTTTTAATTTACGTGTTTTCAAAATTTACGTAGCCTCTGTTCTAAACTATGCCACCGGCCTATTCTTGCAAGCCGCCGACGTTTGGGGTATAAGCTACCGACGTTTGGGGTATATAATTTGTTTCGTATGAACATATTTGTTTCAAGAGAGATTTTGCACGTACATCAACTCAAACGCTGTCGACGTTGAGCTCTATATTATCAGCATTCGTGTAAAATTTACAAGGTTCGAGTTTAGGGAAAGCTGGCTTCAAAGGCCGCCAGCGTTACAATGTACGCCGGCTTAAACGCCGCCGGTGTTGAACTCAGATGCTGGTGTTCTTTCAATTTACGTGTTTTCAAAATTTACGTAGCCTCTGTTCTAAACTATGCCACCGGCCTATTCTTGCAAGCCGCCGACGTTTGGGGTATAAGCTACCGACGTAGGGACGACGTTGGCACTGCTCATTGTCTTATTCCTTTTTCTCTGTTTCGAACTTTAATTTTCTTATATTATATATATTATACTTGTGTTTAAACTTCTTCTAAGTGTTTTTTTTTTAATAATTTATAAGCATCATACGTGATATATCTCTGTTTATAATCATCTAAGAATTGTTCTACACATACATTTTTTTTATAGCTTCTATACATGTAGTAAATATTGCTAGAGCTTGAGGTAAATTAACCTTGTTTGAGATGTAATGGTGTTGATATACTCCCATACCAAGCTCCACATGAACCTCCACTTGTTGATTCCTTAAGCTTGTTTTAGTGGCTGAGTTTTGTGTTGTCATATTTTTAAATTGATAGGGTTATTTTGTGTGTTGTTTTGGCTGCTAAGGGGTTCATTATTAATCCTCATGTATATATATATATATAATATATATATATAAAGAAGGACAAGGATGCAACAGCTCTTGGCCGAGAAGGAGGAGTTTTTCTTCTCTAAATTACAACTTGATCTGGCATGATTTGTTGCATTTAATGAGTTGCATACTTGGAAAATTTTGATTGATTTATGTGTTGATCATATTGGCTTTATGGAGCAAAATTTGGGCAATTTGTTTAGGAATTTCGGCTGTGCATACTTGGAGAATTTCTTAGTTGTTATTCCTTTGCAATTTACACCGCATACATACAAAATTGATTTTTAAAAAATATAAGGAGGATAGGATATATAGAGATACAAAAACAAAGTGAAGATGATGAATTTATAACCAACAACTGTGTAAGGAGTAGGAAAAAATATGAACTTTTGAAAAAAAATCAATTTTGCGGGTCTAAGTGACATGTATGATAAATACTTATTCGATAATATTTTTAGATGAAAATTTCTATATTATTTGTATTAAATATTCTGAACGCTATGGTATACATAGAATTTCTATTAAAGACATGTGTATATGTGTTATTTTGTGCACGTTTGTACGTACAGGGGGTTCAAAATGAGAATGAAAAGAGAACGTGAAAAAATATAAAAAATATAAGGGAGTTAGGATGAATGGAAATACAAAAACAAAAAGAAAATGATAAATTTATAACCAACAACTATATAAGGAGTGGGCAAAAATATGAACTGGTGCAAAAAGTTTAATTTTTTGGATCTAAATAATAAGTATGATAAATATTGATTTGATAATATTTTTAGATAAAAATTTACATATTATCGATATTAAATATTCTGTACACTTTGGTTTAGATAGAATCTTTCGTTCAATGCTTTTACTTTTCAGTTTTTATACCTACTATCATAAATTATATTTTATCTGTTTAAAAGTTTTGTTTGGTGGTATTTTGATAAATTAATTTATGTTGCTCTTAATTCAACTCTATTATAAATTTATAAGGTTTGAAATTACATATGAATTCATTTCTATTTATAGATTTATTCTAGAGTTTTCACTAGATTAGAAATTTAATATTTATTTTATATTTGTTCCTTGGTTTTTTTTACTAATTATAAGTTATTAAGTTAGATCAGAATTTTAGTTTCTATAGACTCATAATTATTTAACTTAAAGGTATTAATATTTTTCGAATATTAAAATTTAGGTTCTTAAAATTAAATAGTTTTTCTTTATTCTTTATTTCGAATATTATGAATTTTTTAAAGTCTTAGTGATAAAGATTTTTTATTCTAATTTATTTATACTTAAAATTTAAATCGTGAAAAATTTGAAGTGATTTTTGATATTTTTATTATAGTTCTTTTATGATTCTAGATTTTATTTATAATATTTATTATAATCGGGTTATGTAAAATTAAGAGGATTACAATAATATATTTGGAGTCTAGATTATTATTTATACATATGTTTATATTTTTGTTCCGTCACGCCTCGAGGGTACCCTAGTAGTAGTAAACAAGTCACACTTGAATACTATCACTAGATTACCTTCAGAGAATGACAGGTTCTTAAAACAACAGGATCTTTTTAGTTGCTTGATAAGAAATAACAAATATATGAAAGAAATAACTTAGTGAATAAACATTATAAAACTATTACAAACCATATAGTTCTTCTGAGTACACAACTAGATAATCTATTCTAATAGTACATAACCATTAAACTAAAATATAACCATAGACTTCTAGCTCTTAAGCTCTTACCGGAGTCATACTCCTGGAAGTGACTAACCAGGGTCGTAAAGTAAACCTGAAAAGGTTGTTGGAGTATGAGCGATACCACAGCTCAGTGAATAATCAGACATACCATACATCACACAAGTTATTAGCAAATCATATGTAATGCAAGCATTCAACCATATGCATAGATACAAGCTTGGATGATCTAGAATCCAAACAGGAAAAAGATTACGCCCTCTTTTTAAGGGTTAAAGAACCATTCTCAAAGACCCACCTGCCCAGGAGAGACTAAGTACACAGGAGAATCAACGATTTCTCGTTTTAGGGTTATCACTTTGAACATAATCAATTAAATTGACCATCTCCTGTAATCCCCTTAGAAACTCCCGAAGTATTAATCATTTCAAATCGATTCTACAGGCGACGTTCTTCGGTGCCACTTAATTCTCGTAGGACTGACAGCCCAAAGAGTACCTTGGAAGAACTAACACATTAGAACAACCAAGTATAAACAGAGAACCGAAATATTAATATGTAGCAGGCTGTCACCCCAAAATATATGCAATAATGTAATTCGTGCAATGCATGATCAGGTTATTTAGTAAGCCACTAGTTCTTAATCAAGTTCATGGTGACCATGCATTACACACAATCATCATTATACTACTTCACAACATCAAATCATTGCATTATCGCTTTTGTAAGGATATCTTAACAATCATACAATCAGATCACAACATATTTTTAACAATACAATCGTTTAATTATCTTTGCATTAAATATTCAACTACTTACAAGCACAAACAGTATAATATGACTGAATTACTCACCTGCTCATACTGACTCAATTGTAATAATCAGCTGGTAGATCCCCTAGTGTATCAAAGTCACCTATTTAGATGAATAAAGTATTCATTAATATAAATTATAAAATTAAATTCTTATATGTGACTAGTGTCCTAGACTCGATATTTATCAAGTTTTTGGTAATTAATATTACTCATTTTATGTTATTCTATACTGATCTCAATATAGAAAATTATCTTTAGTTATTATTACTTAGTGTCGTCGTGTTTCTCCTAATTCATCTCCTATAATTATTTCGTTTTTTTAGAAGTCACATTACTCGAAAATTTAGCTTATTTCAATTTCCATTCTTACCTATTTTATCTAATTAGAACAAATATTTGACTAATACTAACTTTTTATTAATACTAAATATTGTCTTAAATTCTAGGGTTTTAAAAGTTATTAGATACAAATCTAAATATGCTTGAATACTTGTATTTATTTAACTATCTATAATTTCTTATATTATCATATATATATAATATATTAAATAGATGTATTGCATATGTATATGCATTATATATGTTTGGTTTTTGTTGCAACAAGCTTTCGTTGAAGAATTTTGAGTGCATGCCGGCTTAAAGCCGCCGGCCTTCAAACCCAGGTGCCGGTGTAAATATGGTTTCGAAGATTATTTCAAAGGAGTTGCACTGGCTTTGAAAGCTGTCGTCTTTCAACGTACGTCGGCTCTACGCCGTCGGCGTAAATCTCCAAGTGGCCGGCTTACGTTCAATTTTACGTGAAAATTATTTTTTACGTAGTCTCTGATCAGTGTAAGCCATCTTTACGCTGTCGGCGTTGAGCGATTACACTGCCGGCTTTGAGGCAGTGTTGGTACCGTTCATCATCTTCCTCCTCTGTCCAATTCATGTTCTTTAAATTTTACACGTTAAAAACATTATTAAACCGTTCCTAAGTATTTATATAACTTATGTATAGTTAAACAACAACTCCTAACATATCTATAAACATATATACTTGGATCTAGATCTTATAGAAGTAAAACTAGGGTTTCAGATTTTTACCTCGTTTGGGCTCGTCCGATGAAATCCGAGGCTTGTAATTGTGTTTATTACATTCCTAAGATTATTAGAAGTCAGTTATAAAGCTTAGATTTGAAAGATAATCATTTGAATTTCATCAACTTACCTTTGAATTCGTATTCAAGGGTTTTTAGTAATGTTTTTTGTCACGTCCCGAAGGGTATCCTAAACGTGGCAGTCCGCCACATATAATATCAAGGCTTAAGAATGGCTACCTTAGTCATGCGAAAGCCTTAGTATTATAAGTAAGGCGTCTAACACGGTAATAGGAGACGCTTTTGGGAGGCATAGTTTAAGCAAGTAAAGATAAACAGACAAGAATCCAGAAATAAAGAATATCATATCATTAATAACCAAAGGTTTATTACATAATTTCTTAGGGGCATACCCCCGCTAATTCCAAGGATCGTGATAATCTTTACAACATCCAAAATACTACATTAAAGATTTCAAAGGAATTCTAATCTAAGTCTTCGAGTAGATTTCCTCCAAAAGCTTCATTATATAAATCTTACACGGATACGGGAAGACTTCGGGCACAAAAATAGGTGTTCCTGAGAATACAAATATCTATAGGGGTGTAAGCTTATGGGCTTAGTGAGTAAATCCCCAAATTCATACTCGAAGAAAATTATCAATCAAGTTTATTATTCAAACATATGAAATGCAACAACTACGTGAGCATACAAGACATATGACTTTCCGGGAATCATATGTTGAATGAATTACGCCCTTCATTCGGGGTTGGGTATTCAGGCTAATTACAGCCACAACTTTTAAAAACACTTTTATAAATCTTACCGGCTCCTATACGCCATCAAAAACTTGTAGTTATTACAAGCTCCTACTAGCCACCAATTTAAGTAGTTCTTACTGGCTCCTACTCGCCACTGACATGATATACCGGTTATGTCTACCACCACTATTATACACTTGTCCCACCAATTGTATAGTAGTGAATGCAATGTGACTCAACATATGAAGTGCATGAATAATTTCTTTAATTAAAGTCTAGTAGTTACATTTAACTTCTTTCAAGTGATCAATCAATTTCAAACATTTCAAGATATTAATTCACATACAACTTTATTACCAACAAATCGAGTTTCGATATACTTAGTATTCTTTCAATCATATTATCATACACTTCCTTTTGATTTTTCTTAAATTCTAGTGCAACTAATTTTACAAGCACAATCAAAAGTATGAAAAATAACGGGGAATAAACTCACTCAGCCATGATGACACCTTTTTTGAAAGGGATGAGTCGTTCGGGATTTCCACTAATCGTAATAATCTTCGGGATATGAACAATCCTCTTCGAGATTACCTAAAAGAAAGAAGAATACTTAAGATGAGTATTTCATGAACTTCTTTCTTTGAAGATTCTAATCTTTTCTTAAATCGCGGTAAAATCGTATAAGGGGAAATTCCAAACTTAAAATGGCCATAACTTGCTCATTTTAACTCGGAATTTTGCGTATAATATACCGTTTCCTATCTACTCGGAAAGATCTACGCATTTCTAAACTTATTTTCATAAAACTAGGTCGTTTGGGTCCCGAGAAGACAGCGACCAGATTTGCCACGAATTTGCAAACACTTGTTTTCCTTCTTGTAAACAAAGCTCATTTGAAAAGATAAATATTTCAATTATTTTGTAAACCTTTGAAAGGTATATATATATATTTGTAATGACTCATAACAAATGTATGAAGTAAATGAAGTTGTCTCAACTTATAAAAAGTAAGGTTTTAAAAGACTTTGAACTTGAGATTCTATTGAATATTTATTTTACTTTTGAAAGATCTTGAGTTATTGAGATGAATATTCTTTTTCTAAATTTAATCTCTTTTAATTCCCTAAAGTGTGGTTTTATTTTTCTAAACTTGGATTCAAAAAGTAGTAAAATGACATTTTTATTTCTTGTAATGATTCCAAAAGAATTTCTACTTCTTGATGGAAGATAAGTTTTTATAAAACCTTTTGTTTATGTAAGAAAAATCATTCCCATGCATGTTCATGGGTTTTTAAGAAATCCATTTTCCATATTTATTTCTTTAGAAAGAATCTTTAATTCAAGAAAACACTTTCTCATTTATTTTTGTTGAGACAAAAACATTATGTTTATGCATGAATATGAATCATAAGCTATAGAAATATAAAGTAAAATAATAACTTGAAAACTTAAGTAATAAAGTAAATCAAGTATTGGGACCTTAGCTTCTTCAAGGTACCCCGGGACTAAGAAAAGACTAGTCCCGAAAAGAAAAGAAAGAGAAATTGTTTTGACTTGATGAGGACAAGTCTAAGACTAGAATGACTAGTCTTAAAATCAACTTGAAATAAATCGCGATAAAGTAGATAAATTGCATGAAAGATAAATAAATTGCAAGATAATGAGCTTATATGCTCTAAATAGTATATATAGTTACATAGATATATTAGATAGTAATAACATAAAGGAAATATAAAGAACATAAAGGAACATAAAGAGATTGATATTATGAACAAAAACAAAGTATGAACTTATTGTTGCTTTCTTAACCTTTATGGTTTTAGAAAACACACACTAAGCTCATACTAAGTAAATGAACATGAAGAATTCTTTGAGAAATTTCTTACCTAAAGGAAGCTAAACTAATAAAACTTCTTGAAAGAACTCTTGAGAGAAATTAGAGAGAAATTTTTGTAGAGTAACTTTAGAGAAGAAGTAGTGTGAAAGAAGTGAATGTATGAGGGGGTATTTATAGGAAAATGTGGGAGATAAATTGTGTTAATTAAATATTTGGAAAATAATACAATTTAGAGGGATAGAGAGAGGGAGCCGGCGCCAATTCATGCATGGGGAGGAGGGAAAATTAATTTTCTTTTTATTTTGTTAATTAAAAGTAAGAAATGAAAGATGTGAAGTTGTATTGAAAATGAAAATGTATAAGAAATAGGTGTATGGGTTGTAAGAAAAAGTAGAGATAGATGAATAGTGTAGAATAGTAGAAAATAGTGTAATGTAAAAGTAGACATGACAATTAAATATCGGTAGTAAGATAATACGCGTATAAAAGCGATATCTGATATTTTTAGCTACCGAAAAATTACGAAATTGATATTTTTGGAAATCTCATATTTTTACGAGTCTAACGGTATATTCGAAATATTTTTCCTATTTCGAGCTCCTGGACACGTTTTTCAAGAGTCGGGTTCGATCGGGATCAAAGGACACTCGAATTTTGAAAAACTGATATTTTTATAAAACCTATGGCTATTACGAACTATTATAACTAATTTTTCCAACTTCGTTTTCTAGGGCTCGAGAAAACGGCAATGCCAGACTTAAGCGTTTACGGTAAACTAGGGTTTGGTTGACCTTGGGAAGTTCGGTTGACTTCCGATTAGGGTTTCAAACTATAATTCGGATCCAAAAATTTCGGGGATTTACATTTTTCCTTTGATCCGAACTTGGATGTGTTGATCTACTTATTCTCTGTTTCCAGTTCGTTTTGGTTGATATTTGGGAGTAGTTTCGTGCTGAGGAGTTTGGGAATTGATGAGTTTTGTTTGTTCTCCATTATGAGCATTGAATATACATATATATAGAAGAAGAAAGAAGAGAAGTTGCGGCCGAGTTCTCCTCCGATTTTGGCTGCATTTCATCTGTTATTTTCACTTCAATTAATGCTATATTGAGTTGTCATTATTTGGTTGGTCTTTGGAGTTAATTTAGTTGACAATTTGAGTGAATTATTGGATGAACTTCGGCTCTTTATCTTCTCCGAAATTTCCGCCGAATTGCAGTCGTAATGCATATATATATTAGTTTATTATTTTAATTTAGTTTGAAGATAATTTAACGAGTTATACGGGTACAAATTAGCTAATATTTGAAAGTTTTTGTATAAAAATATGTTTGTAGGGTTATACAAAACACTTAGATTATCAAATAATACAATTTTTAGTTTTATATATACGTAGTTGATAAATTGTATAATTTTATCTCCCGATTGAGATTTCTTAAGCTCATTAGGTCAATTTTTGTTTCAGGCTTTAATAGCTTAAGAGAACTCGGTTTAGAACAATAGCATGATCTGATTATTTATTTGGAGTTTAGATTTTGAGTTATTCAACAGTTTACGTTTTCATTGTGTATTTATAATCTTAATGGTTCATTTTTAGGTTATCATTTTCTGTCTATAAACGTAGTTATTTATTTGCTCAATGTCGTATTTGATATAGAGGCTAATAATAATATATATATATATATCCTTTAGTTTTGATACTTAACGTGAAATCTTATTAGTAGTTATTAATACTATCTAGGGATCTTGAACCTAAGGTTTAAATCTAAGTATAGGCTCATTACTACTCATTGTTCCAATCTCGAATCATTATCGAGATAAAAAACAATCCTTTAATCTCTATACTCATATTTTTCTATTTAAATCTATTTGTATATCAGGTTTCGGGTTTTAAAGAAATTCTTTATTCAAATTCTAAATTCTTTATCTAACCAAATTTTAGATAGATCTATTCTTAGACTTTAATTAGAATCTAAATCTATTATCTTGTTCATACAATCTATTGTAAGGTCGTATACTAAGTGGAAAATTCCCGGGGTTTACATTCTCCCCCCTTAAAATAAGCTTTGTCCTCAAAGCTTGAGTACGTACCTGAATTCTCAAACAAATGTGGAGTTTTCTTGATCTCCTCTTCCAGTTCCCATGTAATTTCTTCGGTTTGGAGATCCCATAATACTTTGACATAGTGGATTTCTTTGTTCCTGAGAACTTGCACTTTCCGGTCCAATATTCTAACTGGATGCTTTCATAACAAATTCTCCTTTAAATCAATTGGTTCCAACTCCACTATCTTATCTGGATCGGTACATATTTCCTTAGAACCGATACATGGAAAACATTATGTATACCAGATAAATTGGGTGGCAATGCAAGACGGTATGCCAGGTTCCCAACTCGTTCCAATATCTCAAATGGTCCAATATATCTAGGACTCAACTTGCCTTTTGTTTGTCTACCATGAAGACTTTTGATTGGACTTATCTTTAAATACATGTTCTCCTTCATTAAATTCCAATTCTCTTCTCTTCAAGTCTGCCCAGCTCTTTTGTCTATCTTGTGCTGCTTTCATTCTTTGCTTTATTACGAAACCTTCTCAATAGTTTCCTGAACCAATTCAGGTCCAACCAATACTTTCTCCAAGTTATCCCAGAACAATGGTGACCGACATTTCTACCATATAAAGCTTCATAGGTGGCATCCCTATGCTTGAATGGTAACTGTTATTATATGCAAATTCCACTAATGGTAAATGTTGGTCCCAATTTCCTTTGAATTCCATAATACATGCTCTCAACATATCCTCCAAGTTGAATAGTCCTTTCTGTTTGTCCATCAGTTTGAGGATGATAAGCTGTACTAAATTCAATTGGTTCCCAAAGCTTTTTGTAATCCTTGCCAAAATCTGGAAACAAATCGTGGATCTCGATCTGATACTATACCAGCAGGTACACCATGCAATCTCACAATCTCCTTCAAATATATTCGTGCCAATTTTTCTAATGATATGTCATGTTAATTGGCAAGAAATGAGCTGATTTTGTGAGTCTATCCACAATAACCCAAACAGCATCATGACCCATATTGTCTTAGGTAATGAGCACACAAAATCCATGGAAATCTGATCCCATTTCCATTCAGGTATTGGCAATGGTTTCAACAATCCACCTGGTTTTTGATGTTCAGCTTTGATCCTTTGACACATCACATTTTAGCACAAATTCTGCAATATCCTTTTCATTCCATTCCACCAATATGCACTTTTCAGTCTTGATATGTCTTTGTTTCTCCTGGGTGTATAGAATATCCAGAATAATGTGCTTCATGCATTAATTCTTTCCTTAAGCTTTCATCATGTGGCACACACAATCTTTTTATTCATTCTTAACACCTCTTCTTCATCCACATGAAAATCCTTGTACTTTCCTTGGGATATTCCTTGTTTAATCTCTTGATTTCAACATCTTCTTTCTGAGCTTCCTTAATCCTTGAAGCAAAGTAGGTTCCAAAATTAGGTTTCCCAATTCAGCTTCCAACCTTGCATTGAGAATTCCAAGTTTAATCTCTCAAATTCTTGATGAGTTCTTTCTGTTCCGTCAATATTGAGGCCACTTCTCCATAACTTTTCGGCTCAATGCATCAGCCACGCATTCACTTTACCAGGATGGTAATTAATGGTAAGATCATAATCTTTAATCAATTCCAACCATCGTCTTTGTCTCATGTTCAACTTTTTGTGTAAATATATACTTCAAACTTTTGTGATCCGTATATATTTCACATTTCTGTCCATACAAGTAGTGACGCCAAATCTTGAGTGCAAAAACAATAGCAGCTAATTCTAGATCATGAGTGGGGTAATTCATCTCATGCGGTTTTAATTGTCTAGAAGCATATGCTATTACTTTTCCATTTTGCATTAACACACATCCCAATCCATTTCTGATGCATCACTATAGACAGTATATAAATCCTTGTCATTGGGCAAAACCAATATTGGTGCTGATATTAACCTTTCTTCAATTCTTGGAAACTTTGTTCACGTTGATCATTCCACTCAAATTTCTCATTCTTCCTGGTCAATTGAGTCAAAGGTCTTGCAATCTTTGAGAAATCCTTCACAAATTTCCGATAATATCCTGCCAATCCCAAGAAACTCCTAACTTCCGTAACAGTTTCAGGTCTTTTCCATTCCACAATAGCTTTAACTTTTGCAGGATCAACCGATATTCCTTCTCCAGAAAATATGTCCAAGGAATGATATACTTCTAAGCCAAAATTCACATTTAGACAATTTGGCATACAGCTTATTGTCTCTCAATATTGTAACACACTTCTCAATTCTCATCATGTTGTTCTTCAGTAGACGATATACAAGTATATCATCTATGAAAACAATCACACAGATATCCAGCAAAGGTCTAAAGATACGATTCATCAGATCCATGAAAACTGCAGGTGCATTAGTTAATCCAAATGGCATGACCAAAAATTCATAATGACCATACCTAGTTCGGAATGCAGTCTTTGGTACATCCTCTGCTTTAATTCGGATTTGATGATATCCTGACTTTAAATCAATTCGAGAAAATACCTTTGCTCCTCTCAACTGATCAAAGAGATCATCAATTCTGGGTAAAGGATATTTGTTCTTGATAGTTACTCTGTTTAATTCTCTATAATCAATACAGAGTCTCATTGAACCATCTTTCTTCTTCACAAACAATACTGGTGCTCCCCAAGGTGAAACACTAGGTCTGATAAATCCTTTATCCAACAATTCTTGTAATTGCACCTTTAATTCTTTTAATTCCACAGGTGCCATACGATACGGAGCTTTTGATACTGGTTCTGTTCCAGGTATCAAATCAATTGAAAATTCCACTTCTCTGTGTGGGGGTAATCCTGGTAATTCATCTGGAAATACATCTGTATTCACACACTGTTCGATAGTATGAATATCCAATACTTTGGATTCACCTCAGTTGCTCCAAGAATACACCGTTTAACTCCATATCTTCTTCATTTTCCACTTCAATTGCTGTTATCTATTCCGACTCCTTTGAGTATCTCACCCTCTATACTCTTTTTTTCCTTGATTATTGACAAAAGATACTATTTTGAGATGGCAATTAACTTTTGCTTTTACACAGTTAACCAAACCATACCCAAAATAATATCATATTTTTGCATCTCTATCAGAATTAAATCAGCAATTGATTCTTGATTTCCAATCTTTAGTGGACAACTCTTGATCATCTTGTGTTACCACTAAATCTCCAGTTGGCGTAGTAACTCTCAATTCTTTACTCATGCTTTCAATTGGTAATCTTATACGCCTTGCTAATCCGTATTTATGAAAGAATGCGTTGCTCCCGTGTCAAACAAAGCATACGTCTGATCCCTACTTGAATTGATCCTATGTATCAATTATTAAGTTCATGTTATTTTCAATTCATAAGGACTTCTATTCTCATTTACTTGTGATTGTGTCTAATAACTTTAGAAAACAAATATGTAATTACATACCTGCAATGAGTCCATATTCTTCAGGATCAACTTCTTCCCAAATATTTCTTCTTCATCTCTTCCTCTATCTCCACATTCTCAACAGGATTTCCACATGGCAAAAACTCTGGCCGTCGTACTGGCTTTATTGGCATTTCCATTTTTCGATCCTGAGACTCCAATCACTCCTTTAGGTTGTGAAGATCCAACGACTGCACTCGCTTTCTGAGGACAGTTGGTTGCTATGCCCAACTTTGTTACATACATAACAAGTTGCAATTTTTCTTTTTGGACAATTATTTGCCATATGCCCACTTTCTCCACAATAATAACATTTGTTTTGCAATTGTGGACAATTTCTTGGGTAATGAGAACCTTTACATTTCCAACATATAACATTATTCTTCCATTACTCCTCCTTTGTTCACATTGAAAGGTTTGAAGAATTTAACCTTCTTAGGCACAGAACTTGCCATAGAACCATCATACATTCTCTTTCCCGAACATAGTTCCTTTCTTCTTATACCTCTCAATTTCATACTTCCTTGCTCGTTCAATAATTCGAGCTTTTTCTATCATGCTGCAAAGTTATCAACTTCAAATTCAGCAAGTCTTCTTTGAAAATGAGGCTCAGTCCAGCCATGAAAGTCTGTCTCTTAAGCTCATCACTGTCCGATAAGCATCTGGAGCAAACTGTAACAACCGATTAAACTCATGTTCATACTCATCAATGGTCTTAGCTCCTTGGGTCAAATTCATCAGGTCAGTGCTATATTTTGCTTTTAGACTGCTTGGAAAATATTCCTTCAAAAATTCTCGTCTGAATACTTCCCAAGTAATCGGTTGTGACAAACTTCTTTGTTTTGAATTCCACCATATTCTTGCTCTCAATCTTAATAAATAAGTTCCATAAGATACTTTCAGAGCTTCAGGTACTTGGAAAACATCAGGGATCGCTCAATCTGAGCTAGCCAATCTTCAGCTTCTTCTGGCTTTCCTGGTATTCCTTCAAAGTATCTGTTGCATTTAATGAATTCTGGCAACAAATTCCTCTGAGGACGTAAAGGTGGTGGTGGTGGCAATTCTTGTTCATATCGAGGCGGTCCTTGCACCGCAGCAGACTCATTTGGGTTCACTTCCATTTTCCTGAAATTGAACCGGTGGAGTATGTCTTTCATTTCCTCTGGGAATTGGTGAGGCATTGTTGCCCAGCAGGTGGTGCTACATTTGTTGCTTGCATATTTTGCAAAGCTTGCAAAATCAAGACATTTTGTTGTTGAGACTTTGTAAAACATCCTCAATTCGGTTTTGGGGTGTGCAGGAGCATTTATTGGTGGATCTCCAGAAATTCTGGCATTTCTACTTTTATTTCTTCCTCTTGGCATTCTATTAACATTAAACAGGTTATTTAGATTAGATCATAACTCATCTTCACCAAAAGTCATCAAGTCATTCATATATATATATATGACACATATATATACATAACCAAAATACATAGAGCTTCTCGTGGTTAGTGCATTATGTACATATAAAAATGGCACTAACACTAACCTAGTTTTCTATCATAGTCATCAAAAGATACATCATCAAAAGTCTACTGATATCGTCCTGTCATGTCATCATAAATATAATACATCATCATCATAAATACTAGATCAGACTCAGGACTGGGTAAAGACGACCCTTGCCCTTCTCCTGAGGGCCTAAATGAGGGTAATCATCTCTCCCTCGAACTACTGTCACAAATCTCAATCATCGTCTCTATCTCCTGGAGGTGCTAAAGTCAGAGCTGTATCCATCACCCTAATGCCTCTGGGTGCAGGCCTCAGCTCACTCTCAGCACTAGGTGGTATATCTCTCTCAATCCACCCTCCATGTGCTGATCCAATCCATCTAGCATAATTAAAATCTGAGACATACTTCTCTGCCTCATCCTTCTTCTTACCTTCTTTTCATCCAACAACTCTGTGGTTATACTCTTTTATGAGCAGAAATCTGTACTGACTCCTGTACCAGTCTATCCTGCACAGAAGTAGGGCGCTGGAACTCACCTGCTATCTCGGGTTAATAGGTGGTTTCCTCATCAAAATGCGTCTAGAATGACTGCATCTGCTAACCGAGCAAGCATCAAGTCATCATCATAGCTGCATCACCTCTGACCCGGTATGATCCTGTCTAACATCATGAGCATAAACTGCTCCTCTCCCAATATCTACCCATACTTAAAATCTGGAGGATCTGGTCTCACGATCTGGATGAGACTATAAATGCTATATTATCAATCTCCAAGCCACCTCCTCTCTAACTATCAACCTCAAATCTGTAGAGCGTCCTATAGCTGATCCATTATCTAAAAGCCCGCTCCATCAGAAATAACCAACCATTAAACAAAGGCAGTATCCTCTCTTCCAGGTGCTAAGAATCTCCTCCAAGGTTTTAGTAATCCCGTATAAATACAAGTCCTCTACTAGAACTCGTAATCTGTGCCTGTAATCTGTCACTATCTCCTCTTCCTGCATACTAAAAATCTCCCATCTAATATGACATGTAACAGGATTAGTCTGCACACAATAAAATTTGCATGATTAATAATCACACATATTTTATTCCTAATTGTGCAGTATAACTCTATCCATTACTACCTAACTATTTCTACAAGGTGCTAATTAAATCTAACTAACTACATTCACCAATGAAATTCTTTCACATATTTATCTTTCTTATACTAGTAACCATGCTCTGATGCCAACTAAATTCTGTCACTCCCCAAGGGTACTCTAGTAGTAGTAAACAAGTCACACTTGAATACTATCACTAGATTACCTTCAGAGAATGACAGGTTTTTAAAACAGGAGGATCTTTTTAGTTGCTTGATAAGAAATAACAAATATATGAAATAAATAACTTAGTGAATAAACATTATAAAACTATTACAAACCATATAGTTCTTCTGAATACACAACTAGATAATCTATTCTAATAGTACATAACCATTAAACTAAAATATAACCGTAGACTTCCAGCTCCTAAGCTCTTACCGGAGCCATACTCCTGGAAATGACTAACTAGGATCGTAAAGTAAACCTGAAAAGACTGTTGGAGTATGAGCGATACCACAACTCAGTGAATAATCAGACATACCATACATCACACAAGTTATTAGCAAATCATATGTAATGCAAGCACTCAACCATATGCACAGATACAAGCTTGGATGATCTAGAATCCAAACAGGAAAAAGATTTACGCCCTCTTTTTAAGGGTTGAAGAACCATTCTCAAAGACCCACCTGCCCAAGAGAGACTAAGTACACAGAATAATCAACGATTTCTCGTTTTAGGGTTATCACTTTGAATATAATTGATTAAACTGACCATCTCCTGCAATCCCCTTAGAAACTCCCGAAGTATTAATCATTTCAAATCGATTCTACAGGCGACGTTCTTGTGCCACTTAATTCTCGTAGGACCGACAACCCAAAGAGTACCTTGGAAGAACTAACACATTAGAACAGCCAAGCATAAAAGAGAACCGAAATATTAATACGTAGCAGGCTGTCACCCCAAAATATATGCAATAATGCAATTCATGCAATGCATGATCAAGTTATTTAGTAAGTCACTAGTTCTTAATCAAGTTCATGGTGACCATACATTACACACAATCATCATTATACTACTTCACAACATCAATTATTGCATTATCACTTTTGTAAGGATATCTTAACAATCATATAATCAGATCACAACATATTTTTAACAATACAATCGTTTAATTATCCTTGCATTAAATATTCAACTACTTACAAGCACAAACAGTATAATATAACTGAATTACTCACCTGCTCATACTGACTTAGTCGTAATAATCAGTTGGTAGATCCTCTAGTGTATCAAAGTCACCTATTTAGATTAATAAAGTATTCATCAATATAAATTATAAAATTAAATTCTTATATGTGACTAGTGTCCTAGACTCGATATTTATCAAGTTTTGGTAATTAATATTACTCATTTTATGTTATTCTATATTGATCTCAATATAGAAAATTATCTTTAGTTATTATTACTTAGTGTCGTCGTGTTTCTCCTAATTCATCTCCTATAATTATTTCGTTATTTTTAGAAGTCACATTACTCGAAAATTTAGCTTATTTCAATTTTCTTCTTACCTATTATCTAATTAGAACAAATATTTGACTAATAATAACTTTTTATTAATACTAAATATTGTCTTAAATTCTAGGGTTTTAAAAGTTATTAGATATAAATCTAAATATGCTTGAATACTTGTATTTATTTAACTATCTATAATTTCTTATATTATCATATATATATAATATACTAAATAGATGTATTGCATATGTATATGCATTATATATGTTCGGTTTTTGTTACAACAAGCTTTCGTTGATGAATTTTGAGTGTATGCCGGCTCAAAGCCGCCGGCCTTCAAACCCAGGTGCCGGTGTAAATATGGTTTTGAAGATTATTTCAAAGGAGTTGCACTGGCTTTGAAAGCTGTCATCTTTCAACGTACACGGCTCTACGCCGTCGGCGTAAATCTCCTGGTGGCCGGCTTACGTTCATTTTTACGTGAAAATTATTTTTTAAGTAGCCTCTGATCAGTGTAAGCCGTCTCTACACGCCGGGCCTATCCATGTAGGCTGCCGGCATTGAGCGATTACACTGCTGGCTTTGAGACAGTGTTGGTACTGTTCATCATCTTCCTCTCTGTCCGATTCATGTTCTTTAAATTTTACACGTTAAAAACATTATTAAACCGTTCCTAAGTGTTTATATAACTTATGCATAGTTAAATAATAACTCCTGACACATCTATAAACATATATACTTGGATCTAGATCTTATAGAAGTAAAACTAGGGTTTCAGATTTTTACCTTGTTTGGGCTCGTCCGATGAAATCTGAGGCTTTTAATTGTGTTTATTATGTTCCTAAGATTATTAGAAGTCAGTTATAAAGCTTAGATTTGAAAGATAATCATTTGAATTTCATCAACTTACCTTTGAACTCGTATTCAAGGGTTTTTAGTAATGTTTTTCCTTTGATCCGAACTTGGATGTGCTCTGTTTCTAGTTCCTTTTGGTTGATATTTGGGAGTAGTTTCGTGCTGAGGAGTTTGGGAATTGATGAGTTTTGTTTGTTCTCCATTATGAGCATTGAATACACATATATATAGAAGAAGAAAGAAGAGAAGTTGTGGCCGAGTTCTCCTTTGATTTTCCTCCGATTTTGGCTGCATTTCATCTGTTATTTTCACTTCAATTAATGCTATATTGAGTTGTCATTATTTGGTTGGTCTTTGGAGTTGATTTAGTAGACAATTTGAGTGAATTATTGGATGAACTTCGCTCTTTCTCTTCTCCGAAATTTCCACCGAATTGCAGCCGTAATGCATATATATATATATTAGTTTATTATTTTAATTTAGTTTTAAGATAATTTAACGAGTTATACGGGTACAAATTAGCTAATATTTGAATGTTTTATAAAAATATGTTTGTAGGGTTATACAAAACACTTAAATTATCAAATAACACAATTTTAGTTTTATATACGTAGTTATAAATTGTATAATTTTATCTCCCGCGATTGAGATTTCTTAAGCTCATTAGGTCAATTTTTGTTTCAGGCTTTAATAGCTTAAGAGAACTCGGTTTAGAACAATAGCATGATCGATTATTTATTTGGAGTTTAGATTTTGAGTTATTCAACAGTTACGTTTTCATTGTGTATTTATAATCCTAACGGTTCATTTTTAGGTTATCGTTTTCTGTCTATAAACGTAGTTATTTATTTGCTTAATGTCGTATTTGATATAGAGGCTAATTTATATATATATACCTTTAGTTTTGATACTTAACGTGAAATCTTATTAGTAATTATTAATACTATCTAGGGATCTTGAACCTAGGTTTAAATCTAAGTATAGGCTCATTACTACTCGTTGTTCCAATCTCGAATCATTATCGAGATAAAAAACAATCCTTTAATGTCTATACTCATATTTTTCTATTTAAATCTATTTGTATATCAAGTTTCGGGTTTTAAAGAAATTTTCTTCTAAATCTAACACAAATTTTAGATATTGATCTATTCTTAGACTTTAATTAGAATCTAAATCTATTATCTTGTTCATACAATCTATTGTAAGGTCGTATACTAAGGTGGAAAATTCCCGGGGTTTACATATTGTGTATTTATAATCTTAACTATTCATCCATAATTGTCATTTTCCAACTATAAGCGTATTTAGTTGTTTATTCTCTATCGTATTAAAAATCTTAACTAAATTATTCTTATATCTAGAGTTTTTGACGCCCACTATGAAATTTTATTAATAGTATTTAATACTATCTTGAAAACTTTATTTTAGAGTTTGAAACTATATATAGGCTCATTACTACTTATGGTTTTTTTAAGGCCTTGGTTGAGTCTTATATTAACATTATATTTTTTATATATTTTTTTCATTTATTTCTATTTGTATGAAAAATATTAGGGTTTACATTCTCTCCCCCTTAAAATAAGCTTTATCCCCAAAGCTTGCATGCGTACCTAGATTTTCAAATAGATAAGGATAGCTTTTCCTGATCTCATCCTCCAATTCCCAAGTCATTTCTTCAGTTCAGAAATCCCATAACACTTTGACATAATAGATCTCTTTATTTCTAAGCATTTGCACTTTTTCGTCTAGTATCTGAACATGATTCTTTTCATATGCTAAGTTCTCTTTCAAATCAATTGGTTCCAACTAAACCACTTTATCTAGATCCGGTACATACTTTCTTAATACTAATACATGTCAAACATTATGTATACCAGATAAGTTGGCTAGCAACGCAAGACGATATGCCATTTCAACTGCTCTAATATCTTAAATGGTCCAATATATCTAGGGCTCAACTTTCCTTTTGTTTTTCCATTATGAAGACTTTTGATCGGACTTATCTTCAGATAGACATGTTCCTTCAGAAAACTCTAATTCCCTTCTTTTCAAATCTATTAAGCTCTTTTGCCTTTCTTGAGCTTCTTTTATTCTCTGCTTTATCACAGTGACCTTGTCAATTGTTTCCTATACCAATTCAGGTCCAATCATTACTTTCTCCAAATTATCCCAAAATAATGGTGACCGACACTTCCTACCATATAATGCTTCAGGGTGGCATCCCAATGCTTGAGTGGTAACTGTTGTTGTACGTAAATTTTACCAATGGTAGATGTTGATCCCAATTTCCTTTGAATTCTAGAATACAAGATCTTAACTTATCTTCCAAGGACTGGATATTTCTCTTTATCTATCCATCAGTTTGAGGATGGTAAGCCGTACTGAACATTAATTGTGTCCCTAAGGCTTTTTGTAATCCTTGCCAGAATCTGGAAACAAATCTTAGGTCTCGATCTGACACAATACCAGTAGGATACCATGTAATCTCATAATCTCCAAGTATATTCATGCCGATTTTTCCATGGATATATAACGCCCTAACCTTTGGCAATTACAACCTACCACGTATCCTCTCTTAAATAGGATATGCAAAGGTTATAACATTCTAACACCACAATTTAAAACATATAAATTATAATATCCATAACTCTCTCAGAGGATACAACAAAGTTCAAATCCTATAAAACTTGTAACTAATAATCTTTTCAAACATCCTGTTGATCCAAACAATGTTGGCAAAACCAAAGCCAACAAATCCAAAATACATAAATTTCAAAAATCCTTTTTAACATATAAATTCTTAATATAGTTCCAAATATTGTAAATGATCCAAAATTCTTCTCATATAAATCTATATCTGAATCTATTCATCAACAGGGTAATTTGGACCTTTATCATCATCTCCATGATTTATGTACAATCATAACCAGATAAATCAAATGCTACGTCCTCATCATCTATGCCTGAAAAATGAAAGGAATGAGCGAAATCGCCTAATACACCAATCCACAAAACAAATGAATATGCACATGTAACATATATATCAAATGCAACTTAAGCTAATGCAAGCAACTAGATTATTATCTTTATTAAGCCAGCAAATCAACACAGTTCAAAACTACTATACATTAGTCCCAAACTTGGAGAAACTCAGACCCCATGAGAAAATCAACCAACTTTTCGAAAATAGGTAATTATATACATATATTGGTGAATGGGTACTCCCTAAACACCCGTGGCCATACTGCCAAATGACCTAAATCTACCGGAATCATCTCTAAGTACAACTCCACGAGGGACAACGACACACAAGGATCATTAGGATACCTTACCAGTATCACTGTCTGCCAGGTCTTTACTAGTCAAAGCGAAAGACATCCAGAAAAACAAATTAAACCAAATAGAATTAAGTTCATTTATATATATGTTCCTACAGACAACAATCAACAAACTAAACCTGCAAGCAAATACAACAAACAAGGAAAGGTCATACCTTTTCCAATTCGAGGAACAATCTCTCTAAATCCACAAATCTCTTATGAACAATAACACAATATCTCCAAATCTCCTTTTATGGAAACTACAACAGCAACTTCTTCTTCTTCTATCAATCTCCTCAAAATCCCAAAAGAACAGATCTTCCTCCAAAATCATAATATGGAAATCAACAAGAGCAGATAAATTTCTCCATAAAATCGAACTTTTGTAGAATCTTTAATTTATAGGATAAGAACTCACCTTTAATTCTTCCTGAAACCAAACCTTAGGTTTTCTTCAATTATCAACAGACAAAATCCCAAAAAAGAACAACTTCCTTTAAAACCCTAGATTTGAGAATTTAATAAGAACAAACATGATTCATCGAAAATAATCTTTTCATTTCAAATCTATGATAAAGAAGATGTAACTTACTTGATTCAAATCTTACTCCTTGAGCAATTTCCCAAAGAATAGATTCTAATTGAAAACTAGGGTTTCTCCAAAGAACTCCTTCAAAAACACAAAAATCTATGAGAAATATGTTGTTTCCATATAAATCTGCACGAATCTTAATTAGATCAACTTACCCGGATCAAAGATTTTGTTTTCCTTTAGATTTCTCTCTCAAGCGCTCTCAAAACCCTAATAGATACTCTCTGGTCGAAAAGAAAGGAAGAACTTATGAGAAATACAAACCCTAAAATTCTATTTATACAAAGCATTTCGGGCAGGTAAGCTGGCACTTACGCTGGCAGCCTTCTTGCCAGCTTTTACAAATTTCGTAAAAGTCCGAGAACTTTACGCCGACAGCTTTCACATATAGGTCGACGGCCTAGAGACCAATTTTTTTCCTTTGTTATAAGCTATTCTTCAAACATCTTTAGATCATAGACAAAACCATTAACTTAGTACTAAGGTGGACCGTAAAACCCTCTTATTTTTCAACATATGATAACTTTTGCCCTTTATCATAATTTATTAAAGATTTACTATCTTTAAGGATTTGTTGACCATAATCAATGTAAGAGATGATTATTATATATCTCATTTATTAGGAATGACCAAAATTTCACTCTCCTTAATGAACAAATGACATTGCTTTGCCTTACTTTATGAAATATTTTTCTGTATATTACAGGATATATCATGTTTATTAGCAAGAAATGAGCTGATTTGATGAGTTTATCCACAATGACCCCAATAGTATCATAACCTGCATTCATCTTAAGTAATGAACATACAAAATCCATAGAAATTTGATCCCATTTCCATTATGGAATTGGTAATCGTTTCAATAATCCACCGGCTCTTTGGTGTTCAGCTTTTACCCATTGACACGCTTCACACTTAGCAACGAATTTTGCAATATCCTTTTTCATTCCATCCCACCAATATGCACTTTTTAGTTTTTGGTATGTCTTTATTTCTCCTGGATGTATAGAATATCTAGAATAATGTGCTTCATGCATTAATTCCTTCTTCAAGCTTTCATCATGTGGTACACATAATCTCTTATTCATTCTCAACACTCCTTCATCATCCACATGAAAGTCCTTATATCTCCCTTGTGATATTCCATGTTTAATCTCTTGGAATTCCACATCTCTTTCTAAGCTTCCTTGATTTGTTGGAGTAGTATAGGTTCCAAGACCAAGTTCCTAAGTTTGAATTCTGAACCTTTTACTGAGAATTCCTATTTCATTCTTTCAAATTCCTTAATGAACTCTTTCTATTCTGTCAGCATTGAAGTCGCTTCTCCATAATTCTTTCGGCTTAATGCAACAACTACAACATTTACTTTACCAGGGTGATAGTTGATAGTTAGATCATAATCTTTAATGAATTATGACCATCTTCTTTGCCTCATGTTTAACTCTTTCTGTGTAAATATATATTTCAAACTCTTGTGATCTGTATATATTTCACATTTTTTTCCGTACAGATAATGATGCCAAATCTTGAGTGCAAAAGCAATAGTAGCTAACTCCAAATCATGGATGAGGTAATTCATCTTATGTGGCTTCAATTGTCTAGAAGCATATGCTATTACTTTCCCATTTTGCATCAATACACATCCTAAACCATTCTTGAATGCATCACTATAGACATCATATGAATCCTTATCCTTTGGCAAGGCCAATTCTGGTGGTGATATCAATCTCTGTTTCAGTTCTTGAAAAACCCAGTTCACTTTGATCATTCCATTCAAATCTCTTATTCTTCCTGGTTAATTGTGTGAGTGGTCATGCAATTTTTGAGAAGTCTTTCACAAATTTCCAATAATATCTTGCTAATCTCAAGAAACTTCTTACTTCTATAACTGTTTTTGTCACGCCCCAAAGTGTGCCCTACACGTGACAGTCCGCTACACTCGACATTTAAACTCAAGTAAGATAACCTTAGTCTTTTTGTGAGTTTGAATATCGGGTGTAAGGCTCACTCTCAACATACATAGACCATACTTTGCTTCGTAGTAGCTTAAGGAGACATACATCGCAGCAAGAATGTAAATCATGACAGTCTTACAGAGAATTATTCTATTACATGAACTAGGGGGCATACCCCCGATAACAATACTAAGAATTCTCAAGCTCACAAGATTCCTTGTATTATCCTTCAGACATCGGTTCCTAGAAACAGGATTAGAAGTCCATTTCTACTTTTAGGACCCAGCCTTAACAAAAGCTCCTCGACCTCTGAGAGTTGTACCTGATGTCCATGGGTCCTCGGAGATAACCAAAGGTATTCATACTATAACAGGAAACTATTGGGGTATAAGCTATACTAGCTTAGTGAGTGAAAACTTCCGAATCACAATTAATACAAAACATTCAAGCAAGTAATTAATCAACCAAGTGGAATGCATCAAACGAGTGAGTTCAACAAATATATGACCAGCTGGAAATCATATGTGGATGGACTTGCGCCCTCCATCCTGGGTTAGTAGATTAATGAATCCTGCGGTATGACGCCGTTTAAGCTCACGGTTAACTGAACAACAATTCATTTTATGGATCACGATTAACCAACATATATTCGTTTTATGGATCACGAAAAACCAACAAATGCTAATGCTCCATCCCCATCGTGATATGAATGAGTTCAATTGTAATTGAGATCCAATAATAGATTAATCCAATTCTTTTAGGTGGCCAAGCAATGTTAGCAGACAATCAATTCTAACTCATCTCTACACAACAATAACTTATCACCCGGTTTCGATATTCCTTAAGTTCAATTTCGCATATCAACAACAGACAAACATAATTCCCAACTAACCCATCATGCATAATCATTCTTTTTATCTTTACCTAGCAACTAGTACGGCTATCATTACAATCACAAACAATAATTGAAATCGGAAGAGAAACTCACTCGGCCATGGTACGCAGGTGTCTTAATAACGGTGGTCGGGTGATACGGTATCATCGTGCTCGGGATCACCTACCAAATAAGAATAGCCTAATAAGAATCTCATCACTAAACTAATTCAAGCTAGGTATCTAAACTACACAAAATCGGAATTCTCGCTATTTGCGGAAGTTCCAACTTAAAATGGCCATAACTTGGTCATTTTAACTCGGAATTTCGCAAATTTTATATCGATCTCTATCTACTTCGAAAGATATATCTATTTCTAGTATTATTTTCAAGTTTTGAAAACATTAAGATCACGGAACAGTGGGATCAGATCTGTTCCGTAAAATCTCCGATTCCGAAAAATTGTTTTGCATTTGATAAAAATGTTCCTAGTTGATGATTCATGTATAAATGGTATATGAATGAGTTCCTAATATGACTATCATGTAATGAACTCAATATATGCATGGTTTGATGATCTTTGATGATGAACTCCCATGGACTCCTAATTATTAAGAAATTCCTTAATGACTACTTATAAAGAGCTATTATTTCCAACCTTACATTCCCTAGGGTATTCATAATTTTCTTCTTGAAATTTGCTTGTTATCCAACTAAAAATAAGTTCCCAATATCTATACTTATTATGACCTTCATTTATGCATAAAAATCCACGTTTTTCATTGAGTAACTATGTTTTTGAACAAGCTACTTATAAAAATCCGAATTTTGTAAATTTCATTTTCTTGCATTTTCTTTATGAGAAAACTTGTTTAAGGCATCAAAAATTGAAGCTTCAATATATTCATTACCTAAGGACTCTCCATTTGACTCATAGAACATGCCATCTAAGCTTGGATACTAAGTGTTTATGTGGGCATCATCCAAAAATACGAATTTGACTATAATTTACTATCTCCATATTTTTCATCCTAACTCCACTACTTGTCTTACATTTTTCTCATGCCTAAACTCATCTAAACTTATGAGAATCATTCCTTAAGGGCATCTATCACATATACCTTCCATTTTTTTATGAAAAATGTGAGTTTTAAAGTGGTTTTGGTGGTTTTCAACATAGGGTTTCAAAATCATCCGAATTTTCAACTAAGCTTTTCCAACAAAATATTTTCTTTTTCAAGTTCCTTGTCTTCTATACATGAAGATTTACCATCTAACATATCTATACATAGGCAAGGCTACATTTTTATGATCATCCATGCATGGAAATCAAAATAACTATATGAACATACATGTAGATGAAGATGTGGATATCTAAACATTAGATCTACTAAATATAATGCATGAATCATAAACTTCATGGCATGAACATCAATATATATGCAAGATCTCTACTTTACATGCATGAACAAGAGGATATCTTAACAAAAACTCATTTAAACACTAGATCCATTCTTGTGATGGCTTGTTATTCTTGTACAAGTGTTTTCATGTCCCTAGCATTTGATCATTGGGATTAAATGTAAAACACACAAGAATAGCTTTGCCATTACAAAATTTAGGAAGAACAAAGCCTGAAATCAACACTTTAATGGAGATTTAAAGAAGAAAAGAAGATGAAGCAAACTTGTGGAATGTGTATGTGTGTGTGGGTGTCACGGCAAGCTTGGAGAAGAGAGGGAGAGGATTTTCAACCTTTGCAAATTTTTTGTAAGAGTAAAAATGAGGAGAGAGAGAGAACATTAGCTTATTTATTGAATGGCTTAGGGTTTTAATTGAATAAAAATGAGTAAAATAAAACAAAATAGGAGGGAAATATGGGGAGGGGGCGCCGGCCAAGAAGGGGGAGGGAATGTGTGTGAGTGTGAAATTTGATAAATTTGAAATTTGTATAATAAAATATAATAAAAGTGATAATTTAATAGGAGACAAAAATTTCTTGGAAAAGAAAATATAATTGAGTAGTTGTAAGGATGTAAGAATAGGGTATGGGTAGTGTGTAGTGTAGGTTATACTTGTGAATAGTAGACAAGACATCTACTTTACCTGTTGTAACGAAAACACGGGAAAAGGCTATAACTGTAATTTTTATAGCCCGGAAAATTATAAAATTGATATTTTTGGAATCCTTATAAAATTATGATTCTAATGAATATTCTGGAACATTTTTCTGAGTTTGTGGTCCCGGGGCACGCTTTTCCGTAATTGAGCTCGGGAAGGCCCGGAATTGAAAAATTCCCGAATTTAAAACTTTCAAAGGTCTAAAATATACTTTAGAATGATAATTCATATTTCTTTATTTTATAAAACTTCTTTTGTTATGAAATCAAAAGAAAGCCGGATTTAGGGTTTCTAAGCTCCTCTCACTAAGCTTGAACTAGACGGATATAGGGTTTCGTTTTCCGGTTTTCGAAGTTTATTTGATTACTACGAAGCTAGGGTATATATTACAAGAAAAAAAAAATAAAAATAAAATTATGTAATGAATAGTGGTAGATCGTACTGAAAGACCCCTTAATTACCGGTGGTACAGTAATACAGATAAAGTTGCAAAAATCATGAAATTCTAGCTATTGAAACTTCTAAAACTAATATTTTAAAGATCATTATAAAACATGAGTCTAACGGCATTAATAACATGTTTTTAATATTGCGGATCTCCGGGCGCGCTTTTCAAAGTCGGTACCTAACTGGATTGGAATAAATCGAAAATTCGTTAATCTCATCTTTCCAGAGCATCCTAGACTTAATATGAACTGATTACACCTTTTCCTCTTATTCCAACTCCTTGGTTTAGGAATACGAGATTGTCGGATCTAGGTTACGGAGTTTCTTAGGAGTTTTGGGGACCCAGGTTTCCCGGTTAACCTTCCGGTTTACACCATTGCCAATATGGAAACTGATATTTTATACTTATATGACTTATCTGATTGGTGAGATTTATTTTGAGGTCGATTTTCATAAGTATTTAATATCTCACAACGTTCTTGGAATTCTTTTGGATTGAGTTTTATTCTCGAAGGTTAATCACTATTCACTTTTTAACAATTTATTTTAGGGCTCTATTATATCCAAACTTATAAGTTGGAGTTAAATATAAAATTTGTTGTACGTAGAGGTTTTAGAATGGAAATATATGGGTTGCTATTTTATTTCTGAGGTTCCTTATTTTCCTCACGATTCAGAAATTTCTAGATTCGTTCAGAATTTAGGACTTGTCGAAGTTCGGTTTTAACTCGGAGTGACTTTTAGGGTTTTGTTTCCAAAGTTCATCTTCATAATTATTTATTGAAATTTTCCAGGGCTTACAGTTTTAGATCTTTTCCATTCTATAATAGCTTTAACTTTTGCAGGATCAACAGAGATTCCTTCACTAGAAACAATATATCCAAGGAATGATATGCTTTTAAGCCAAAATTCACATTTAGATAATTTGGCCTATAGCTTGTTATCTCTCAGGATTTGTAATACATTCCTTAAGTGTTCATGTCACGCCCGAAGGGTACCTAAACGTGGCAGTCCGCCGTACACAATATTAAAGCCTAAGAATGACCACCTCAGTCACGCGAAGGCTTCCATACTATGTACAAGGCGTCTAACACATGGAGGAGACTCATCGGAGTAATACATTTTACGTTGATATAGCTTGAGTAACAATGTAAAGGAAATACAAATTTACTATACTTCAGATACAAATCACTATACTTCATAATACAAATCATTAAACTTCAATTACATTCATCAAAAGATTCTACTACGTAAAACTATTACAAGGCAAATCATAAAACTAGCTGATAACTTCAACATTCTCATCTCTTGCCGAATCCCGAAGCCATCTCGGCTTCAACCATCTCGGTCCCCACTTTGCATTCTTGAGATAACCTGTTCATTTAAACAACTATTGGGGTATAAGCTACACTAGCTTGTGAGAATTCCTCAATTCGTACCATAACAAACAAGTATTAGTCAATCATATGCTATGCATGAACAAACACGTGAGCAAGCAATTATGCGTGGGTATCCGGAACCCACACACAGAACGGATTTACCTCCTATCTTGGGTTAGGAAATGGTATTGAGTCTACACGACTGCATCTAGTCCCAAGCCCTTGGCTCTTAGCACTCGACTCGGCTAGGCTCATCCAAGAATGCATCCACATGCGCCTTAGTACCCCTGAATGAGCTCTGGAACCGGGTTCGTTATCCAACGAGTCATCCACGGACCATACCGATCGACCTGCGAGGAGTAGCATGCTACCAAATGCAATATGTCCAATGCGATGCATGACCAATTTAAATTTTTCTTAGTTCAAAAATATTTATACATTCTTAGAGTGACCAATCAATATCACACATATAACAGAATAATATGAACAGTGCAGTTTTCCAATCAAATCGGGATTTCGATATGCTTTAGCATTCTTTGGCACACACTCATCACAGTCTCATCATATATCCCATCCCATTCATATCGTTTTTTATCTTGTTCCTAAATTCTAATGCAACTAACTACAATCACAATCAAGGTAACAAAACAAGAGAAAACTCACTGGCCATTGGATCACCGGTCTTCTAGTAATAGTAATCCGGTGTAGGGAATCGTCGATTTCGGGATCTCCTAAAAAGGAAGAAATACTTTAATAAGTATTTCAACTCAAACTAATCCAACAATTTCATATGAACTATCAAGTTCGTAATTCTCGTCCTAAGCGAGAATTCCAACTTAAAACGGCCATAACTTGATCATTTTAACTCGGAATCTCGCAATTTATATATCGATTTCTATCTACTTCGAAAGATCTATCTAATTCTAATATTATTTTCAAGTTTTGAAAACTTTGAAGCTTCGAAAAGTTCGGATCAGATTAGGTCAGCAACAATTTCAATTTCCGAAAAATAGTTTTGTAAATGTTTGAAATGTTCCTACTATATAACTTAACTATACATGCAATATGAGTGATTTCCTAACATGAATGACATGAGATGAGCCTATTGCATGCATGATCTTGATGATTTTACTAAAAGGGAATTTTATAAATTTTTATTTTGCAAGACCATAATGACAACTTACTTATGAAAAATCTAGTTTTCTAACTTTTATCATTTCCATTTGTTTTGGATTTGTTACTTAAGAAATTATAATTATTTTTGTCAAAATTGAGTCTTCATTATATATACTACTTATGACCTTCATTTCTACATAAAAATTCTCATTTTACACTTCGTAAATATGTTTTCCAATATGATTTACTCAAAAATCCGAATTTTAGAAAATCCACTTTTTGAATGATTCATTTGGGGAAAACTTGTTTAATGCATTAAAATTTAAGACCTTATGATACCTATTACTTAAGGACTTCATTTAATACATAAAACTTTCATTTTGAACTTGGACAATAGGTGTTCTTATGGCCTTCACTCAAAATTACGAATTTCACAAATTGGTTACTAACTCAAAATTTTCTCATCTTGATTCTTTCTTGTTTTATACATTAATCTCATCAAAACTCATTTCAACTTATAAAAATCACTACTTAATGATACCTATTACCTATATACTTCATTTTTCACATAAAACATGAGTTTGATGTTGATAAATGGGTTTTAAAAATTGGTCTTGGTTGGGATCCGAATTTACAAAATTCATTCTTGGACATATCTTTGATAAAGCCTATCTAAACTTGTGAAAATCCATTCCTTACATATCATATCTTAAGAGCCCTTCATTTCTTGAATAAAAACTTTATTTTTGAGTTGGAAAACATGTTTTTGCACTAGGCCTTGGCCAAAATCCGAGAATAGAACTTTGTTTTGAAAATTAATCTTTGAAAATCATCTTTGAACCATATAAAATGAAGTCTTGATGCTATATATATATTAAGCCTTCATTTTCTTATGTAAAATTTACATTTTGACACTTGAAAAGTAGTTTTTAAATATGGGTCTTGCCAAAATACGAATTTCACAATTTTGTTTGAGTTCATAACTAAGATCTATACTTAATATGAACATAAACATAAAACAAATGCATGGTAATAAGCTATAAACATCATGGATGTAAACTTCACTTATCAAAATCTTTCATTTACGGTATCTATACCCTAAGCCCTTCATTTTAAATGAAAAATATACATTTTAAAGTTGAAAAACCACTTTTCTAAATAGGGTTCCATTTTCATCCGGATTTTCAAAATTGATTTTTGTTGAAAACAAAATAGATCTTGGGTTTCCTACAACTTTCCTACCATCATCAAGCTATAGCAAGTTGTTCATGAACATAAACAAAGATCTAATGCATCTATGAACTCAAAACTTTAGATCTAGTTTTCTAAACTAGTTTTACATGCATGAATCACTAAGATAGACATGTGAATGCTAGATCTATGCATAAATCATAAGGAATAACAAAAATAACAACTTAAATAACAAGATCTATGGCATAAACAAAAATCAAAGCCATAAAAAGTTAGATCTACAAAATATAATAACTTTAAACAAGAAAATAATTATAATACAAGATAATAAAAATGGAGAAGAGAAAGATTTCATTTTTGGCATCATCATCCTAAGCTTTTAAGCTTATGGAAGTTCATTTGATGCATGAAACCTTCATTATACTTTACCTATATCACCTATGGAGCTTTGGGATGAAGATTTGCTTAGAAAATCTTTAAAAATAAAGTGTGGAAGCCATGGAAGATGTGGGGGCAGCTTGTGTTCTTGAGGAAACAAGAACAATAAGAAGAAGAAAATAGAGGAAAAAGAGAGAGAAAAGCTAAAGAATAAAAAAAGGAAAATGAGTAAATGAAAGGGAGAGAGAAAATGAGTGTATTAAATGAATGAAAGGGAGAAAAAAAATAAAACAAGGCAGCAAATGGGAGGGGTGCTGTCCACGTGAAAAGAGGGAGGAGAGAGAGAGATTTTGTTGAATTTGACTCAAAATTAATTGTATAATTAATGTGTAATGTAACTTTCTTAAGAAGGAGTGGAAAAATAATTAATTTGGTCAAAATGGAGTAAATGAAGGACAATGGCAACCATCAAAGAGTCAAAAATCTGCCATGAATAGATATAATGAAGTGTAAAAAGATTGAAGTGAAAAGGAAGTGATATGTGTAAGGTGTACTTGAAAAGATGGGTTGTAAGAGTACTTTCTTAATAAAATAAAACAAAATAAAATAAAATTAGAAAAATTATTCCAAATAATTGTATCAGATTTTTCATAATTAAAATTAAATAATTATTTGAATTATTTTAGTATTTTAACAAATATGTTACCGGTATGATCAAAATACGCGAATATGGGCTATAATTAATATTTTTATAACTCGAAAAATTCTAGAAAAATATTTTATGGGAATAAAAATATTTTTAAAATATTTTCCAATTATTAAATTAATTTATTTTATTTTTAGTACCGAGTCTTAAACAGAATCTAATCCCGTAAAGACCCGAAACGAACTAAATTTTAGAAAAACCAAATTTTCTATAACATATAAAATATTTATCCAAAAATATAAGACTTTATAAGAATAATAAAATTTTGTAATAAAATAAAAATAAATAGTGCAAAAGACTAATCAATTACCGGTAATAATGGAAATACGACAAAAAGGTTATAACTGTAACTTTTATAACCCGAAAAATTATATAACTGATATATTTAGAAATCTTATGAAATTACGAGTCTAACGGTACTATTGGTATATTTTTGATATCTCGAGTCCCGGGACATGCTTTTCGAAGTCTGTATCCGAACGGGTTCGAAATAGGTCAAAAATTTACCAATATGATATTTTTAAACAAACTCATATTATTATGAGCTATTCTACATATCTAAACTACATCTCGGCCTCTAGGGTTAGGGGCGCTAGATTGTCGGATTTACATTATTGTATTCCGGTTAGGGTTTCCGGGCGATTTTCCGGTTTAGACCTTTGCCAATTTGGAAATTGATATTTATGTTTATACAACATATTTAATTTGAGAAATTTATTTTAAATTTTATTTTTGTAAGTATTTAATATCTCTTAATGTTTTTGGAATTCTTGAATTGAGTTATATTTTCGAAAGTCAATCGTTATTTGCTTTTTAATAATTTGTTTTGAGCTTTCTATTACCCGTTTGTATAAGTCGGAGTTAAATATGGAATTTTTCGTATGTCGTGGTTTTGAATTTGAAGACCACTGAGTTCTTATTTTATTGTTTAAAGATTTTCATTTTCTCAAGATTAAGAAGTTTCTGAATTCGTTCGTGAATTAAGACTTATCGAAATTCGGTTTTAATTTGGAGTGATTTTTAGGGTTTATTTTCGAAGTTCATCTTGAAATTATTTACTGAAATTTTCCGGGGCTTACAGTTCATCATGTTGCTCTTCAGTAGATGAATACACTAATATATCATCTATGAAAACAATCACACAAATATCCAATAAATGTTTGAAAATACGGTTCATCAAGTCCATATAAACCGTAGGTGCATTTGTTAGTCCAAATGGCATGACAAAAAATTCATAATGATCACACCTAGTTCGGAATGCAGTCTTTGGTACAGCTTCTGCCTTAATTTGAATTTGATGATATCTTGACTTTAAATCAATTTAAGAAAATACATTTACTCCTCTCAATTGATCAAAGAGATCATCAATTCTGGTAAAGGATATTTGTTCTTCATAGTCACTCTATTCAATTCCCTATAGTCAATATAAAGTCTTATTGAACCATCTTTCTTCTTAACAAACAATACCGATGCTCCCCATAGTGAAACACTAGGTCTGATAAATCTTTTATCCAACAATTCTTGCAATTGCACCTTTAATGCTTTCAATTCCATAGGTGCCATGCGATACAAAGCTGTCAATACTGGTTCAGTTCCAAGTATCAAATCAATAGAAAACTACACTTCTCTGTGTAGGGTAATTCAGGTAATTCATCTGGAAATACATCCGAATATTCACATACTGTTCTGATAGTATGAATATCTAATTCCTTGGATTCACTCTCGGTTGCTCTAAGAATACATCCATTTAACTCCATATCTTCTTCATTTTCAACTTCAATTGTTGTTATTCTACTACCGACTTCTTTGAGTATCTCACCTCTATTCTCCTTTCTTTCTCCTTGGTTGTTAATAAAAGATAACATTTTGAGAGAACATTCAACTTTCACTTTTACTGTATTAACCATGTAACCCTGGGAATTTTTTACATTAGTACACGACCTTACAATAGATTTTATGAACTAGATAATAGAATTAGAATTTAAACGAATCTAAGAATGGATCAATATCTAGAATTTGATTAGATAAAGAATTTAGAATTTGAATAAAGAATTTCTTCAAACCCGAAACCTGATATACAAATAGATTTAAATAGAAAAATAAGAGTGTAGAGATTAAATGATTGTTTTGGTCTCGATAATGATTCGAGATTAGAATAACGAGTAGTAATGAGTTTATATTTAGACTTAAACCCTAAATTCAAGATTCCTAGTTAAAATTAAAAGCTACTGATAAGATTTCATGTTCGGTATCAAAACTAAAGATATTTATATAGTTTAGTTTCTGTATTAAGTCCAATACTACATAAACGATTATTTACGCTTATAGATAGAAAACGATAACCCAAAGATAAACCGATAAGATTTTAAATACACAACGAAAACACAAACTGTCGAATAACTCAAAATCTGAACTTCAAATAAATAATCAGATCACGCTATTGTTCTAAACTGAGTTTTCTTAAGCTATTGAAGCCTGAAACAAAAATTGACCTATCGAGCTTAAGAAATCCTAATTGCGGGAGATAAAATTATACACATAAATAACTACGTATGTATATATAACCTAAATTTGTATTATTTGATAATCTAAGTATTTTGTATAGCCCTATAAACATATTTTTGTACAAAAACTTCCAAATATTAGCTAATCTATACCCTTATAACTTGTTAAATGATCCTAAAACTAAATTAAAATAATAAACTATAATATATATATATGTATTATTTGACAGTTGATTTCGTTGGAAATTGAAGAAGAAAGAGGAGCCGAAATATGGTTCAATAATGCATTTCTAGTCAACAAATTCAATCCCAACAACCAACCAAAAGAGGACAACTCAACTCATTAATTAATATGATAACAACAGATGAAACTCAGCCAAATGAGGAGGAAATTCGTATCAAATTTGGGGAAGGAAACAGCCGCAAGCCTCATCTTCTTTCTTCTATATATATATATACCTTTAAGACTCCTTAATGAAGAAACAAACAAACTACATTACCTCTCAAATTTTCAAAATGAATCCACTCTCAACCAGCAACTAAAACCACTCGGAAACAAAAAACAAACCGATCAAAACAACCGAGTTCAGATCAAAGGAAAAACGAAGCTAAAAACCCTTGAAAACAAGTTCAAAGGTAAGTTGATGAAGTTCAAATGATTTTCTTTCAAAAATAAGCTTTATAACTAACTTCTAATAATCTTAGGAACGTAATAAACATAACCACGAGCTTCGGATTACATCAAACGAGCTCCAACAAGGTAAAACTTTAAAACCCTAGTTTTACTTTCATAAAATCGAGATCTATATATATATGTTTATAGATCTGTTAAGAGTTGTTGTTTAACTATGTATAAGTTATATAAACACTTAGGAATGGTTTAATAAAGTTTTTAACGTGTAAAATTCAAAGAACATGAATCGAACCGAGGAAGAAGATGATGAACAGTACAACACTGCCTCAAGGTTGGCAGTGTAAACACACAACGCCGGCGGCTTATATAGATAGGCCAGCGGTGTATAGGCGGCTTACACTGATCAGAGGCTACGTAAAAATAATTTTTCACGTAACAAATGAATAAAAGCCGACTACTGGAGATATACGCCGACGGCGTATGGCCGGCGTACGTTGAAAGCCGACAGCTTTCAAATCCGGTGCATCCGACATGAAAAAATTCTTCAAAACTAATTTTACACCAGCACCTGGGTTTGAAAGCCGGTGGCCTTGAGCCGGCGTACAGCCAAAATTTTCCAACGAGAGCTTGTTTTGACACAAACAGAATATATATATATATATATATATATATCATAAGCCAACTTTTATATAAATATATACATATATGATAATATAAGAATCTATAGATAGTTAATTTAATACAAGTATTTAAGTCTATTTAGATTAATATCTAATAACTTTTTAAAAACCCTAGAATTAAGAAAAATATTTAGTGTTAATAAAAGTTATAATTAGTCAATATTTGTTTTAAATAGATAAAACAGGTAAGAATGGAAATTAAAATAAACTAATTTCTTGAGTAATGTAACTCCTAAAATTAACGAAATAATTATGCAAGATAAAATTAGAGAAACACGACAACACTAAGTAATAATAATTACCAAAATATCGAGTCTAGGACACGAATCACATATAGGAATTTAGTTAATTTGTATTGATGAATACTTTGTCTTAAATAGGTGACTTTGACTCACTAGAAGATCTACCAGTTGATTACTACGACTGAGTCGGTATGAGCAGGTGACTAATTCAGTCATATTGTACTGGTTGTGATTGTAAATAGTTAAATATGTAATGTAAAGATAATCAAATGAATATTTGCTGGAAATATGATATGATCTGAGTGTATGATTGTTAAAATATCCTTACAAAAGCAATAATGAAATGATTGATGTTGTGATATAGTATAATGATGATTGTGTGTAATGTGTGGTCACCGAGCAATTGATTAGAAATTATTGACTTAACAAAATAATCTGATCATGCATTGCATAAATTGCATTATTGCATATAAAGTAGTGTGACAGCCTGCTACGTATTAATATTTCGGATCTCTGTTTTTACTTGGTTGATCTAATGTGTTATTCTTCCAAGGTTCTCCTTGGTCTGGCGATCCTATGAGGAACTAAAAGGCACCGAAGAACGTCGCCCGTAGCATCGCTTTGAAATGATTAATACTTAAGGAGTTTCTAAGGGGATTGCAGGAGATGGTCTGTTCAATCAACTATATTCAAAGTGATAACATTAAAACGAGAAATCGTTGATTCTCCTGTGTACTTAGTCTCTCTTGGGCAGGTAGGTCATTGAGTACCGGTTCTTCAACCCATTAAAAAGAGGGCGTAAATTTTTTCCTGTTTGGATTCTAGATCATCCAAACTTGTATCTGTGCATATGGTTGAGTGTTTGCATTGCATATGATTGCTAATAACTTGTGTGATGTATGATATGTCTGGTTATTCACTGAGCTGTGGTTTCGCTCATACTCCTACAATCTTTTCAGGTTTACTTTACGACCTTGGTTAGTCACTTCCAGGAGTATGACTCCGGTAAGAGCTTAGAAGCTGGAAGTCTACGGTTATATTTTAGTTTAAATGGTTATGTACTATTAGAATAGATTATTTAGTTATGTACTTCAGAAGAATTAGATGGTTTGTGATAGTTTTGTAATGTTTACTCATTAAGTTATTTCTTTCATATATTTGTTATTTCTTATCAAGCAACTAAAAAGATCCTGTTGTTTTAAAAACCTGTCATTCTCTGAAGGTAATCTAGTGATAGTATTCAAGTGTAACTTGTTTACTACTACTAGGGTACCCTCGAGGCGTGACAAACCAAGTCATTCCTAAAATAATATCATATTTCTGCATATCTACCATGATCAAATCGGCAAATGATTCCTAATTCCCAATCTTTAATGGACAACTCTTTATCATCTTCCACATTATCACCAAGTCTCCTGTTGGTGTAGTAACTCCTAATTCTTTATTCATGGTCTCAATTGATAATCTTACATGTCTTGCTAACTCGACATTTATGAAAGAATGCGTTGCTCTCGTGTTAAACAAAGCATATGCAGTATGATTGTCACGCCCCGAAGGGTACCCTAAACGTGGCAGTCCGCCGTACATAATATTAAAGCCTAAGAATGACCACCTCAGTCACGCGAAGGCTTCCATACTATGTACAAGGCGTCTAACACATGAAGGAGACAAATCGGAATGATACATTTTATGTTGATACAATTGAGTAACAATGTAAAGGAAATACAATCCACTATACTCCAAATACAAAACACTATACTTCAAAATACAGTTCATCAAACTTCAATTACATTCATCCCAAAACTTCACTACATAAAGCTATTACAAAGCAAATCATAAAACTTAGCCAAAAACTCCAAGCATTCTTATATCTAGCCGGAATCCCGAAGTCATTCTTGACTTCAATCATCTCGGTCCCCACTTAGCATTCTTGGAATAACCTGCTCATTTAAACAACTATTGGGGTATAAGCTACACTAGCTTAGTGAGAATTCCCTTAATTCTGTACCATAACAAACAAGTTATTAATCAATCATATGCTATGCATGAACAAACACGTGAGCAAGCAATTATGTATGGGTAACCGGAACCCACACACAGAACGGATTTACGCCCTCCGTATCTTGGGTTAGGAATGGTATTGAGTCTACACGACCGCTGCTAGTCCCCAAGCCCTGGCTCTTAGCACTCGACTCGGCTAGGCTCATACAAGGATGCATCCACATGCGCCTTAGTACCCGAGAATGAGCTCTGGCACCGGGTCTCCGTACTTAAACGAGTCCTCGGACCATACCGATCGACCTGCGTAGGAGTAGCACGCTACCAAATGCAATATGTCTGATGCGATGCATGATCAATCTACTTTTTGCTTAGGTCAAGATATTTATACATTCTTTAGAGTGACCAGGCAATATCATACACATAAATAATATGAACTGTGCAGTTATCCAATCAAATCGTGGTTTCGATATGCTTTAGTATTCCTTAGCATACATTCATCACAGTCTCATCATATATCCCATCCCCATTCACATTGATTTTTATCTTGTTCCTAAAATTCTAATGCGACTAATTACAAACACAATCAAGATAACAAAACAAGGAGAAAACTCACTCAGCCATTGGATCACCGGTCTTCTAGTAATAATAATCCGGTGGTAGGGAATCGTCGAACTCGGGATAACCTAAAAAGGAAGAAATACTCTAATCAGTATTTCAACTCAAACTAATCCAACGACTTCATACGAATTTATCAAATTCGTAATTCGCGTCCTAAGCGGGAATTCCAACTTAAAACGGCCATAACTTGGTCATTTTAACTCGGAATCTCGCAAATTTTATATCGATTTCTATCTACTTCGGAAGAGCTTTCTAAATACGAAGTTTAAATCAAGTTTTAAAAACATCTAAGCCTCGGTATTGAGGGATCAGATCTGTACAGCGGGTTTGTCAACTCCAAAAATGCGGTTTTCATGAATGCATTTGAGATTCCTAAGTGTAAAATGAAACTAAATGCAATGGTAATGATTTTCCCTATCATGAATGTCATGATATGAACTCTAATGAGTCTATGTTCTTATAACTTTTTAGTTTTAAAGAATTGGAAAATAAACTTTTCTTAGAAACCATTTCATACCAAAGTTTAGTAAGTGAATTTACTACACTTGACCACATCTACATTTTACAAGGATTTTCTTTAGAAAAACTCCACTTTGTTTAAAGAATTTTTTTGACCCTTATATTAGTTATATTCTAAGGCCTTTATTTCTTAAATAAAATCTTCATTTATAAACTTTTAAGTGGGTCTTTTTCTATGGGGTTTCCAAAAATCCGAATTTACAAAAGTCCATTTTCAAGTTGATTCTTTTGAGAAAAATATATTTTATACTCAAAGCTTTAAGTGTTTATTATACCTATATCCTAAGGACTTCATTTGTTTAAGAAAATATCATTTTTGAAGTTGGAAAAATAGTGTTTTCTAACCTTACATCCATTATTACGAATTTGGTTACATGACTTTTAACTCAAAACTCTATGGACTTCATTTCTTGTTTCCAACATTTTCTTTAGTAGAAACTCTTTAGACTCATGAAAAATACTACTAAACATTATCTATTACCTATAGGCTTATTTCTCTTAAAATACATGTTTAGAAGTTGATAAAAGTGTTTTTGACCTAGGTTTTCAAAGTGATCCGAATTTACACAAGTTCATGTTTTGAAAAGTGTTTTCCTTTTTGACTTTATTAACTTATCTAACCATAGATCTACATACTAGGAATGTGATTTACTAAAGACAAAAGCATTAAAGACTATTAATGCACATAAACACAAAATAGAAATGAAACCTTAAATGCCTACATGATCATGAGTAGAAATATGATGGATCTACTTTATCAAGAGCTTAAATGAGTTTTAAAAACATAAAAACCATATTTTTATAAAAGATCCTTTGTTTAAAAGACTTTTTGATGGATAAAAGTAAAGCTTTTGGTATGGAAACTCCTTTAAAAGATAGATCTACTTTGTAATGGTTCGGGATTTTTGTGTTGTTATCTCATTGTTCCTACTATAAGATCATGGGAACATGGAGTTGAGATAACCAAAAATTCCTTAGCCATAACAAAGTTTCATGAGTTGGAAGTAGTGGATCTTTACTTACTTGAAGTGGATGGAAGATAAGAGAGAGAAATGAGAAGTTGTGAGTGTGTGTGTGGGGCTCTAAAGTTTCGGCCAAGGAGAGGAAATGGAGAGGATTAAGGAGCTTTTTGACTTTGTAAAAGTGGAGGAATGAAGGAATGAGGAGAGAGAGAGAAAAGATAGCTTATATAAGGGTTGTAATTAGGTTAAATGAGAAGGAAAAGTTTCAAATGGAGCATGGATGGGAGGGGGGCAAATTGGCGCCGGTTTTGAAGCATGAAGGGGGGGTGATTTGATTTGTCTCCTCTTGATTTGCCTTTGATTTGATCATTGCTTCAATTGTCATAAATTAAAGTAAAGTTGAAAAGACAAAAGTATGGAAGAATGGAAGAGATGTGATTGATGTTAAGAGTTAGGTTTGTAGGGTAGGCTAATAGGTAGACTAGGTAGTATAGGGAGTACTTTTTGAATAGTGAGGAATAGTTGACAAGACAATTTGATTTCCGGTAGTAATGAAATACGAATAAAAAGGCTATAACTGTATTTTTCATAAGCCGGAAAATTATGAAAAATATATTTTTGAAATCCTTATTTTATTTCGATTCAAATGAGTACTCATAAAGAAAGTTTTGAAATTCTAGTTCCGGGGCACGCTTTTCTATAATGGGTCTCGGGATGACCCGGAATTGAAATTTTCTCAAAATCTGATCTTTTCTTGGTTTGAAATATAATCAAGAACTATTCAAAATTATTTTGCTTATAAAAGTTTCTTATTTGGAAATCGAGGAAAAGCCGGAATTAGGGTTCTAGGTCTTTCTCAAAGCTTGACTAAACTGTTTAGGGTTTCATTTTCTGGTTTTCGAAGTTTACTTGATTACTAGGAAACCCAGGGAATAATAATAATAATAATAATAATAATAATAATAATAAAATTGTGTAATGAAATAAAATGAATAGTGCAAAAGAATAATCAATTACCGGTAAATGAAAATACGATAAAAAGGTTATAACTGTAACTTTTATAACCCGAAAAATTATATAACTGATATATTTAGAAATCTCGTGGAATTACGAGTCTAACGGTACTAATGGTATATTTTTGATATCTCGAGTCCCGGGACACGCTTTTCGAAGTCTGTATCCGAACGGGTTCGAGATAGGTCAAAAATTTACCAATCTGATATTTTAACAAACTTATATTACTACGAGCTATTCTACTTATTTAAACTACCTTTCGGCCTCTAGAGTTAAGGGCGCTAGATTGCCGGACTTAAGCTATTGTATTCCGGTTAGGGTTTCCGGATGATTTTCCGGTTTAGACCTTTGCCAATTGGAAACTGAGATTTTCTGTTTATACAACGTATTTAGTTTGAGAAATTTATTTTAAATTTTATTTTTATAAGTATTTAATATCTCTTACTGCTTTCGGAAATCTTGAATTGAATTATTATATCCGGAGTTATATCGGTAATGGTTACCAGATATGATTTTCTTGAGTTTGAGTCAATATCGATTTTTGGAATGATTTTGGGGAAATCTTGATTCTTATAATTTGCTTTGAAAAAGGATCTTCATAGTGTTTTGTTTTCGAATTTATTTTGCTTCGATTTAAGGTTTTATGAACAATTGGTTAACTTAAGGATTATCTAATTTGTTATTTTGTTTCTTGAATTCTTCCTTCTTAAGATTACGAGATTTCAATTTCTAACTCGTTCTATGATTCTTGGGGTTTGATTTGATCGTTAGGGCTTTATTGTGATTTCCGTCTCTTAGGATTATTAGTCTGGTCGTTTGGGGAATTTCCAAAGTCTATATTTTATTATTGGCAGATAAAGTTTTCTTAATCGTGCCAAAGCCTAATTATGGAATTGGCCTTTGGTGATTTCCTGATCCTTCAAATTGTCATGTTAGATTAACTTGCTTTTTAGCAAATTATCACTGTGTTTTATTTTTATCCCGATTTTTATGAATTATAGATTAGGTAAGCAGTTTATCTTACGTAATGGTTTTTGGACTTAAGGACTTTTGTAGTCCTTATTTTATTTTAGATTTTCTCAAGATTGAGAATTTTGGATTCGTTCGTATTTAGGATTTGTCGAAATTCGGTTTTAATTTGGAGTGATTTTTAGGTTTATTTTCGAAGTTCATTTGGAATTATTTACTGAAATTTTCCGGGGCTTACATCCTCCCCACCTTAAAGAAAGTTTTGTCCGCAAAACTTGTTACGTGTACATCGTTTATCGAGAGAAGATTGTGAATCTCGAGTTACATTTCTAGCACCGGTTTATGCTTTGATTTGTATCATTTCTAAATTTTGTATGAGAGGTATTTTAAATATAGCACATACAAATTAATAAGATTTGGCTTAGCGATTCCAACCTTCACTTACACGACTCTTTTGGAAAACGACACGGACTTGACTCGAGACCACAGACGACTCGACTCGACCGACACTAGACGACTCATGACAACACGACCTTTCATGACTCGATTACTTTGACCAACGAAGGTTGTGGATTCGCTTCTCCATTCTTATGTAGCTGTATATACAATATTGTGCTTTGATCAATATTCTTTTAAATAATTAAAGTCATCGTTGTTTTAAACTCTTATCATCGTGATCATCTTGATGGGGTTGAAATCAAGAATCTCATTGCTTTATTGTATATTATTACTTGTGAAGATCTTACGGAGTTTGGTAATTGAGATTTGATTTTTGAAATTTTAACTTTTATGTAACGATCATCGTAGATTTCGATCTTTCAAAGTTCTTTATTTACAAGAAGTTATATGAGGATTGTCTTGGAATTCGTTAAATTAATCGAGTTTTTGTTTTAGTTTCCATCATTGGCTCATTCTAACTTTTAATGGTCTCGGGCTTTCCTATTTTTAGTCTAGCCATGTAATCCGAAGGTATTTCTAACAACCTATCTCTTTGATTCTATTGGCAGGAAAGAATATGCGGTATTCTAAGGGTATAGCGCTAACCTGGTATCGAGTTGCATCTTTGATCCTCGCTTCCTTCCATGGTAAAGGACTCCAGCTTCATCACTAGCTTCTTTATACTCCATATGTGTGAGGTTGTGGACTAGATTTCCGGATGTAGATGTCCTTGAAGAACCTCGATTCCTTTTTCCTTTGTTGCTTTTATTCCTGTTATATCTCTTCCTCTTCTTCCTAGGTAGCTCCAGCGAAGCAACATGCAGATTATCCCGTTCAGGGCATGTTTTAGCTAAATGTCCCGCTTTTGTGCAAAGAGAGCATGCGTTGGTCGTCTTTTTGGGACACTTCTCAACTTTGTGACTGGGGTCCCCACAGGTAGCACTTGAATTGAAGTTGTGGACACTGAATAGGGTAATGCTCTCTCTTACATCTCCAACATTGTATCTTATCCAATATTATATCTTCTTCCTTGTTTGGGTCATCATCCAAGGGAAGTGTTCTGACATTTTGACTCGGGGTCATTGCAACATAGAACTCCATTTCCTTATTACTTCTTTCTTGCCTCCTCCTTTGAGCATTTTCTATATCCGTGCTCTTTCTAGCAATCCTTGATAACTCCTGATATCCAATTCTTCCAATCGAGTCCGAAGGTCTTCTTTTAAACCATTCAGAAAACACTTCTTTTGAGTTCCTCACTTTGCTTATATGATTCTGGAGCATATTGCAGCAATCTACTAAACTCGGTTTCGTACTGTTCCACACTACGATCTCCTTGTGAGATATTAAGAAAATCTGAACTGTACTGGACTCTTAAGCTCATGGGAAATATTTTTCAAAAACTCATATTTAAACATCTCCCATGTAACTGGAGGCGTCAACTCTCTTTCCTTAGAGTCCCACCATACTCGGGCATGTAAGCGGAGCATAAAGGTTCCATAATTGACTCTCAGATGGTGTGGTACTTCAAAACATTAAGGGACCTCTCAATGTGTGCCAACCAATCCTCTGCCTCATCGGTTTTCCAAAAACTCCGTCGAAATACTCGTTACACTTTATGAAGCATGGTAAGAGGCTTTGGTGGTATTGAGGTGATGGGGGTTCATCTTGCATCGTTTCTTGCTCATATCTCACAGGTGTAGACGTTGAACTGACTTGAGTCTGTTGCATGTAGCCTCCTGTCTGACTAGTAAGCCGTTCAATCTCTATTGAGGCATTTCCCCTTGGTTAGGTGGTTCGGGTATCGCTTGGTTCTCGGGTCCTAAAGGAGTCATGACGGGTTCTTGTTGTGGTTGGGTATATCTCCTACAATTTTATTAAGCTCAGGTGAAAATTCTAAATCTTTTATTACGTCTTAAGGCGGTAAAAGAAGCTTAAAGAACTTATCGGAAATACAGAACACGGAAATGCGGAAATAAAAACATATGTAAGAAATATTGAAATTCTACTGAAATCAAAATCGATAACAAAATTTCATAATATTCAAAATGAAATGCATGAAATCAAGAGAAGATGTAAATCTTTCATTACAAAAGTTCAAAGAAAGGATGCAAAAACATGCATTGGAACTAATTCATGAACTAGATGATAAAGCACAAATCGGTTTACATTTTCAAAACATCTTTGTTCTCTTTACTCAAAAAGTTATTTGCTCCTAACGCTCAACACGAGAGATCTATTGATATTTCTAGGAGACTGACTTCTTCCAAGCAAGGGCAGCTGTCCAGCTGTTAATTCTTGTGGGGGCATCTACTCGCCTGGTGTCCCGGCTGTTTGCAGATGAAGCACTTTAAGGTTTTCTTTCCTGGACAGTCCACAACCTTATGCTCGGGATCTCCACAGAAGTAACACTTGTGCTTAAGTTGTGGACACTGTTAGATAATGACTTTCCTTGCACTTCCAACAATTGACCTTACGCCTCTTAAAAGGTTCATTCTTAACTGTTAGGCTAGTTGTCTTATACCTTCTGACTTTGGAGCTTGGACTAGCCATAATAGAAGGAGTCTCAATTCCTTGCATTGTCACTTGGTGGGGTCCTTCCACCTGGACTGGCACATTCCTAATAAGCACTTGTTGCAAGAGGAGCTTTTGTGTATCCACCAAACACCCTAGAAGGTCTATGACTTGTTGCATTGGAGCTTGTGGTGGTGGAGTGTCTCTCACTTGTTGTTCACCGGGAAGGTTAGTCGACGGTTGCACATTCTCTTCAGGTAGTCTCCTAGAAATAAGACGAAACGAACACGTTATCCTAATTATACTACACGTAAGCTGCTTATATTTTAGAAAAAGAGTTTTAACTTTTTATTTTCTTTAGACTTGTTTATTTAGAAAAACGGTGAAATCACGTAATTAACCCTACCCACCTAGTTATCTTATAGGTCGAAGGGGTAACTTACGATCTCTCCTATTTGGCTTGAACTAAGAGTCGGGTAAGGTCACTTACTCCTATATTTTGCAGTTGCTAGTATAGATTCGATCGTCCCATCAAAATTTTCAATCTTCCTTCTTCATATGTCTGTTTCTATTCTTCAAAAGTCTCCAAGATAGAATTCAAATCCTTAATGATCGAAAGTCATACCTTAAAGGTCATTGAGCTAAATCTAGTTCTTCTTTACCTAAGGGTCATCTAACACTTATCTATTCATTTCTAAGATCATATAATATTCTATCTCTTAAAGTCTTCCCACCTAATTCCCAAAACCTTGTCGCTCTGATACCAACTAAACTGTCACGCCCCGAAGGGTACCCTAAACGTGGCAGTCCGCCGTACACAATATTAAAGCCTAAGAATGACCACCTCAGTCACGCGAAGGCTTCCATACTATGTACAAGGCGTCTAACACATAAAGGAGACAAATCGGAATGATACATTTTATGTTGATACAATTGAGTAACAATGTAAAGGAAATACAATCCACTATACTCCAAATACAAAACACTATACTTCAAAATACAGTTCATCAAACTTCAATTACATTCATCCCAAGACTTCACTACATAAAACTATTACAAGCAAATCGTAAAGCTTAGCCAAAAACTTCAAGCATTCTTATATCTTGCCGGAATCCCGAAGTCATTCTCGACTTCAACCATCTGGTCCCCACTTAGCATTCTTGGAATAACCTGCTCATTTAAACAACTATTGGGGTATAAGCTACACTAGCTTAGTGAGAATTCCCTTAATTCCGTACCATAACAAACAAGTTATTAATCAATCATATGCTATGCATGAACAAACACGTGAGCAAGCAATTATGCATGGGTAACCGGAACCCACACACAGAACGGATTTACGCCCTCCGTATCTTGGGTTAGGAATGGTATTGAGTCTACACGACCGCTGCTAGTCCCCAAGCCCTGGCTCTTAGCACTCGACTCGGCTAGGCTCATACAAGGATGCATCCACATGCGCCTTAGTACCCGAGAATGAGCTCTGCACCGGGTCCGTACTTAAACGAGTCCTCGGACCATACCGATCGACCTGCGTAGGAGTAGCACGCTACCAAATGCAATATGTCTGATGCGATGCATGATCAATTTACTTTTTGCTTAGGTCAAAATATTTATACATTCTTTAGAGTGACCAGGCAATATCATACACATAAATAATATGAACGTGCAGTTATCCAATCAAATCGTGGTTTCGATATGCTTTAGTATTCCTTGGCATACATTCATCACAGTCTCATCATATATCCCATCCCCATTCACATATCGATTTTTATCTTGTTCCTAAAATTCTAATGCGACTAATTACAAGCACAATCAAGGTAACAAAACAAGGAGAAAACTCACTCAGCCATTGGATCACCGGTCTTCTAGTAATAATAATCCGGTGGTAGGGAATCGTCGAACTCGGGATAACCTAAAAAGGAAGAAATACTCTAATCAGTATTTCAACTCAAACTAATCCAACGACTTCATACGAACTTATCAAATTCGTAATTCGCGTCCTAAGCGGGAATTCCAACTTAAAACGGCCATAACTTGGTCATTTTAACTCGGAATCTCGCAAATTTTATATCGATTTCTATCTACTTCGGAAGAGCTTTCTAAATACGAAGTTTAAATCAAGTTTTGAAAATATCTAAGCCTCGGAATTGAGGGATCAGATCTGTACAGCGGGTTGTCAATTCCGAAAATGCGGTTTTCATGAATGCACTTGAGATTCCTAAGTGTAAAATGAAACTAAATGCAATGGTAATGATTTTCCCTATCATGAATGTCATGATATGAACTCTAATGAGTCTATGTTCTTATAACTTTTTAGTTTAAAGAATTTGAAAATAAACTTTTCTTAGAAACCATTTCATACCAAGTTTAGTAAGTGAATTACTACACTTGACCACATCTACATTTACAAGGATTTTCTTTAGAAAAACTCCACTTTGTTTAAAGAATTTTGACCCTTATATTAGTTATATCCTAAGGCCTTTATTTCTTAATAAAATCTTCATTTATAAACTTTTAAGTGGGTCTTTTACTATGGGGTTTCCAAAAATCCGAATTTACAAAAGTCCATTTTCAAGTTGATTCTTTAGGAAAAATATATTTTATACTAAAACTTTAAGTTTATTATACCTATATCCTAAGGACTTCATTTATTTAAGAAAATATCATTTTTGAAGTTGGAAAAATAGTGTTTTCTAACCTACATCCATTATTACGAATTTTCTACATGACTTTTACTCAAAACTTCTATGGACTTCATTTCTTGTTTCCAACATTTCTTTAGTAAAAACTCATTTAGACTCATGAAAAATACTACTAAACATTATCTATTACCTATAGGCTTTATTTCTCTTATAAAATACATGTTTAGAAGTTGATAAAGGTTTTTGACCTAGGTTTTCAAAGTGATCCGAATTTACACAAGTTCATGTTTGAAAAGTGTTTTCCTTTTTGACTTTATTAACTTATCTAACCATAGATCTACATACTAGGAATGTGATTTACTAAAGACAAAAGCATTAAAGACTATTAATGCACATAAACACAAAATAGAAATGAAACCTTAAATGCCTACATGATCATGAGTAGAAATATGATGGATCTACTTTATCAAGAGCTTAAATGAGTTTTAAAAACATAAAAAACCATATTTTTATAAAAATCCTTTGTTTAAAAGACTTTTTGATGGATAAAAGTAAAGCTTTTGGTATGGAAACTCCTTTAAAAGATAGATCTACTTTGTAATGGTTCGGGATTTTGTGTTGTTATCTCATTGTTCCTACTATAAGATCATGGGAACATGGAGTTGAGATAACCAAAAATTCCTTAGCCATAACAAAGTTTCATGAGTTGGAAGTAGTGGATCTTTACTTACTTGAAGTGGATGGAAGATAAGAGAGAGAAATGAGAAGTTGTGAGTGTGTGTGTGGGGCTCTAAAGTTTCGGCCAAGGAGAGGAAATGGAGAGGATTAAGGTTTTTTGACTTTGTAAAAGTGGAGGGAATGAAGGAATGAGGAGAGAGAGAGAAAAGATAGCTTATATAAGGGTTGTAATTAGGTTAAATGAGAAGGAAAAGTTTCAAATGGAGCATGGATGGGAGGGGGGCAAATTGGCGCCGGTTTTGAAGCATGAAGGGGGGGTGATTTGATTTGTCTCCTCTTGATTTGCCTTTGATTTGATCATTGCTTCAATTGTCATAAATTAAAGTAAAGTTGAAAAGACAAAAGTATGGAAGAATGGAAGAGATGTGATTGATGTTAAGAGTTAGGTTTGTAGGGTAGGCTAATAGGTAGATAGGTAGTATAGGGGGTACTTTTTGAATAGTGAGGAATAGTTGACAAGACAATTTGATTTTCCGGTAGAATGAAATACGAATAAAAAGGCTATAACTGTATTTTTCATAAGCCGGAAAATTATGAAAAATATATTTTTGAAATCCTTATTTTTTTCGATTCAAATGAGTACTCATAAAGAGAGTTTTGAAATTCTAGTTTGGGCAGCTTTTCTATGATGGGTCTCGGGATGACCCGGAATTGAAATTTTCTCAAAATCTGATCTTTTCTTGGTTTGAAATATAATCAAGAACTATATTCAAAATTAGTTTTGCTTATAAAAGTTTCTTATTTGGAAACGAGGAAAAGCCGGAATTAGGGTTCCTAGGTCTTTCTCATAACGCTTTGAACTAAACCGGTTTAGGGTTAGATTTTCTGGTTTTCGAAGTTTATTTGATTACTAGGAAACCCAGGGTATAATAATAATAATAATAATAATAATAAAAAAAAATTGTGTAATGAAATAAAATGAATAGTGCAAAAGAATAATCAATTACCGGTCTAAATGAAAATACGATAAAAAGGTTATAACTGTAACTTTTATAACCGAAAAATTATATAATGATATATTTAGAAATCTCGCGGAATTACGAGTCTAACGGTACTAATGGTATATTTTTGATATCTCGAGTCCCGGGACACGCTTTTCAAAGTCTGTATCCGAACGGGTTCGAGATAGGTCAAAAATTTACCAATCTGATATTTTTATACAAACTTATATTACTACAAGCTATTCTACTTATTTAAACTATCTTTCGGCCTCTAGAGTTAAGGGCGCTAGATTGCCGGACTTAAGCTATTGTATTCCGGTTAGGGTTTCCGGATGATTTTCCGGTTTAGACCTTTGCCAAATTGGAAACTTAGATTTTCTGTTTATACAACGTATTTAGTTTGAGAAATTTATTTTAAATTTTATTTTTATAAGTATTTAATATCTCTCACTGCTTTCGGAAATCTTGAATTGAATTATTATATCCGGAGTAATATCAGTAATGGTTACCGGATATGATTTTCTTGAGTTTGAGTCAATTATCGATTTTTGGAATGATTTTGGGGAAATCTTGATTCTTATAATTTGCTTTGAAAAATGATCTTCATAGTGTTTTGTTTTCGAATTTATTTTGCTTCGATTTAAGGTTTTATGAACAATTGGTTAACTTTAAGGATTATCTAATTTGATATTTTGTTTCTTGAATTCTTCCTTCTTAAGATTACGAGATTTTAATTTCTAACTCGTTCTATGATTCTTGGGGGTTTGATTTGATCGTTAGGGCTTTATTGAATTTCCATCTCTTAGGAGGATATTAGTCTGGTCGTTTGGGGAATTTCCAAAGTCTATATTTTTATTATTGGTAGATAAAGTTTTCTTAATCGTGCCAAAGCCTAATTATGGAATTGGCCTTTGGTGATTTCCTGATCCTTCAAATTGTCATGTTACAGATTAAATTGTTCTTTAGCAAATTATCACTGTGTTTTATTTTTATCCCGATTTTTATGAATTATAGATTAGGTAAGCAGTTTATCTTACGTAATGATTTTTGGACTTAAGGAATTTTGTAGTCCTTATTTTATTTTAGATTTTCTCATGATTGAGAAATTTTGGATTCGTTCGTGATTTAGGATTTGTCGAAATTCGGTTTTAATTTGGAGTGATTTTTAAGGTTTATTTCGAAGTTCATTTTGGAATTATTTACTGAAATTTTCCGGGGCTTACAATGATCTCTCACTTGAATTGATCCTATTTATCATTTATTAATTACATGTTATTTTTAATCCATAAAGATATTTATTGTACATCTAATCATGTTTGTGTCTATTACTATAACTTTAAATAAACACATATGTAATTACATACCTGCAATGAGATCGTAATCATCAGGGTCAACTTCTTCCCATATATTTTGCTCATCTTCTTCCTCTATCTCCACATCCTCAACTGGATTCCCATACATAGCAAAGACTCTAGCTGTTGTACTAGCTTTACTAGTATTAGCATTTCCATTTTTTGAGCCTGCGACTCCAACCATTCCTTTAGACTACGAAGAACTAGCTATAGTGTTCACTCTCTGTGGGCAGTTGGTTAATATATGACCAACTTTGTTACATACAAAACAAGTTGCAATTTTTCATTTAGGACAACTATTTGCCATGTGTCCACTTTCTCCATAGTAGTAACACTTGTGTTGCAATTGTGGGGAATCCTTTGGATAATGAGAGCCCTTGCATTTCCAACATGTAACATTGTTCTTCTCAACTACTCCTCCATTATTCATACTAAGGGGTTTGAAAAACTTAATCTTCTTAGGCACATGATTTGTCATAGAACCATCATATGCTCTTTTCCTAAAAGTTTGTCCCCTCTTCTTATACCTTTTAACTTCATATTTACTTGCCCGTTCAATGATTCGAGCTTTTTCTATCATAGCCGCGAAGTCAGCAACTTTGAACTCAGCAAGTCTCCTCTAGTAATGAGGTTCTAACCCATCCATAAAAGTCTACCTCTTTAGCTCATCGCTCTCTCGATAAGCGTCCGGAGCAAAATGCAATGACGATTGAACTCGTGTTCATACTCATCAATTGTTTTACTTCCTTGTGCCAAATTCATCATGTTAGTGCTATACTTTGCTTTTGGGCTGCTTGGGAAATATTCCTTTAGAAATTCTCGCCTAAACACTTCCCAAGTGATAGGTTGTGGCAAACTTCTTTATTTTGAATTCTACCATATTCTTGCTCTTAAACTTAGCAAATAAGTTCCATACGGTACCCTCACAGCTTCCGGTACCTAGAAAACGTCAAGAGATCGCTCGATTTGAGTTAGCCAGTCCTCAGCTTCTTCTGGCTTTCCGGGTTGTCCTTCAAAGTATCTATTGCATTTAATGAATTCCGGCAATAAGTTCCTCTGAGGACGTAATGTTGGCGGTGGTGGTAATTCTTGTTCATATCGGGGTGGTTCCTGAACCTCGGTTGTTACGCCCTATAAGTGATAAGATCATATTTTATACAAAACTTGATAATCAAAAGAGCTAGAATGGATATTTGTTTTGATTAAATTTTATGTTTTCAGGACTAATTTGGATAAAGAAATCAAAACAAGAGACTTTGAATAAAAAATAAGCAAAATTGAAGTCAAGGCCGGCAATTCATCATTGAAAGCCGCCGGCTTTCAGACGGCGTAAAATCCAAGGCCGTTGCAGCACAGCCAGCTTTGCCCAGCACAAGTTAAACAACATTCAAAGCCGCCTTAAAGCTGCCGGCGTAGAAGATGAAGAAGCCAGCGTAAATGAAGGCGGTAGCCCAGAACTGAAACATCACCAGCTTTGAAGGAGTTACATTATAAGCCGGCATGAAAGCCGCCGGCTTTGAGACAGTGTACATGGAAGAATTGAAGAGACATGAAGACATGAAACGCTTGAATGAAAATGAAGCAACACATCTATTTGAATGCCTACGCTGGTGTCAAAGCCGCCGGCTTTGGGACGGCGTTCGTTATAAATCTGCCCAACGCTTCATTTCTGACTACATACGCGGCTAGATCTATATCTCGCCGGCGTAGAAGCGGCCTACATTGTAACTGATATTGAAGGCTGCTAGTACACTACCTGTGCAAAGGACAATTTGAAGATACGCCGCCTGTAAGCCGCCGGCGTAGGATCCATAACGGCCGGCGTACATTGAGAAACAGCAAAGTTCATTGAATATTTTTCACGAAATTTTTCCTATAAATAGGGGTCTTCTCCTCACTTTTAGAAGCATCCAATCATCCAAGCATCCAAGAATACATTCCACATTACAAGTAGCTCTAGAATACTTAGAAATAGGCATTTCATAAGAGATTTTGAAGAGATATTCGAAGTTATACAAGATTTGCAAGTGAAGCTTTAGTATTTTGAATTGGTGATTTCTAATCTTATTCTTTTTATGCAATTCATTTACTTGAGTATTCTGATCATAATGAAATCATTTGCAATTTCTTATTTGATTATTGAATCATCATTCAGGAATAGTTAAATCCTTTTTGTGGGAAGTTGATGAAGCTCTAAACATGCTAAAATGATTTTTGAATCCATGTTATGAGATATTTAGAATCATGAGATATTCATATTGAATTCTGATTATTCATCATGTTTTGGTGTATAAGAATTCCAGTAACTCGGAAGGGAAAATTAGGGTTCATATGAATTCATAAATTAAGATTAAATTGCAATTGCGGAAGCGGCGTAGTTTAATCTATTTTAGAAATTGTCCATGAATATTAATGCAATGTTTTATGTTGATTTCTCACTAAGGAATTAGGAGATTTTAATATAAAGTATTAGTCAATTATAGAATCGGGAGATTTATAATTGTAATTTTGATTCCACTAATGATTTATTTAACGGAAGTTATTGAATTGTTTTGTGGTTTAAAAAGGTTTTCAAACTTTGTTTTTAAATCTTGATAATTTCTTATGAATGTTCATGAATTTAATTATCATTATAACATGAGTTCAAGTTGATTGGCAATAGTTTAAAGTGGATTCTACTCCTTCCCACACTTTTCACCATATCCCTCTCTTTAAAAAGCTCATTGCATTCATATAGACAATTAGATAGATAAAATAGTTTAAATTAAAAAGATCAATTGCCTAGATATTAGTATTAGTTGATAATTCTCTAGTAGTTAGTAAATCCTCGTGGGAGCGACACTTTATTCATGCTATATTACAATAGAAGACCTAGTACGCTTGCTAGAATTATGCTTTAAAATTCAATACTAATCACAGCACATCAATAAGGTATCATAAACGTAACAGTCCGCCACATGCCATATAAGACCCATGAATTACTACCTTAGTCCTTCAGGAGTCTTGTATAGATGTAACGCATCCCTTTACAACAATAGAATACTTGAACCAATAGAGATAAAGAGTTTAAATCGACATCTAATAGCATTAGAATATAAATCAAAACACATATAAATAGTTACAAAGACTAAGGGGCATTCCCCCGCAAAAGAATATTGTTAAGAGGTCTATTACAGTCATCTAGAGTCTTTCGGTTTCCTACGGAAGTCTAAATAGAAATAAATATAACTTCTAAAGGAAATGCCTAGCTTCTGTACCTGAGCCATAGGGTGCCTCTGTCTAAGCTAGACAAACAAATGCTGCAACAAATAGAAACTGTAGGGACGTAAGCTACACTAGCTTAGTGAGTGAGAACTTCTAAGATCACATTCATAACACATCATACAAGCAAGTGATTAATTGGGCAAGTGATATGCATCAAACATATGGAAAGTAACAGACATATGACTAGCCGAAAATCATATGTGAATGGAATTTTGCCCTCCATTTATGGGTTAGCAGATTAATGAATACTGCGGTACTACTAAAATATGCCGTTTTTGGATCACGATTAACTAACTTATAATTTCGTTTCTGGATCACGATTAACTAACTCATTATTTCGTTTATGGATCACGATTAACCAACTTTTACTCCGTGTTTGGATCACAAGCAACCAACCAATGCTAATGCTCCATCCCCATTTGTGATATGAATGAGTCCATATTACTTATCAATTCCGAATAGTCAATTATGCCAATTCCTTAGGTGAACACTCAATAATTGTAGACAATCAATCCTAATTCATCTATAAAATCATTAGTTAATCACCTGGCCTCGATATTCTTATTTTCAATTTCTCATATCATCAAAAAACATACATAATTCCTTATTAAATTTTGGTTCTAAAGAGTATTCTGGAATATTTTTCGAATTTCGAGTCCCGGGGCCCGCTTTTTTGTAATGGATCTTGGGAAGGCCCGGAATAGAAAATTTTTCGAAATCAGATCTTTTTATGGTTTGAAATATACTTTAGAACAATATTCCTGATTAAATTATTTTACAAAGGTTCCCTAGTTTAAAATCGAAGGAAAGCCGAATCTAGGGTTTTTAGGTTGCTCTCCCAAGCTTAAGCTAATCCGGTTTAGGGTTTTGGTTTCCAGTTCCTGAAGTCTACTTGATTACTAGGAAAATCGGGTTTACATCGACAGCAAATTCATCAATGTTCACTAGTCCATTTTCCTGAAATTGAATCGGTGTAGTATGTCTTTCATTTCCTTTGGGGGTTATTGGAGGCATTGCTGGTGCCTTAGTTAGGGGTGCTACATTTGTTGCTTGCATATTTTACAAAGCTTGCAAGATTAATATATTTTATTGTTAGAGACTTTGCAAAACATCTTCTAATCGGTTTTGGGATGGTGTAGGGGCATTAGCTGGTGGGTTTTCAAATATCCTTGCATTTTTACTTCTCTCTCTCCCTCTTAGCATTCTATTAGCATTAAACATGTTATTTAGATTAAATCATAATTCATGTTTACTAAAAGACATCAATGACATTCATATATATGCATCACATATATATAAATATCCAAAACACACATAAACTCCTCATGGTTAGTGAATTATATACATATAAAAACTAACACTAACTTTATGCCTAACTTCTACTACTAATAACATCAAAAGATAAGTATCCATCACTCTGCATCTCATATGCTACATATACACATACATCATCTAAAGTCCAACAACTATCATATCTATCATGCCATCACTGAAAGATAATACAAACACCATCATCATAACTCTAGATCCAACTCAGGGGCTAAGATATAGGCATCCCTTGCCCTTCTCCTGATGGCCTAACTAAGGGTAATCATCCTTCTCCTCGGAGCTGTTGTCACTAATATCAATCCTCATATCCCTATCTCCTGGTGGCACCAAATTCAGATCCATATCCAACATCCGGATATCTCTAGGAGCAGGCCTTTGCTCATCCTCGGAACTAGGTGGTATATCTCTCTCGATCCACTCTCATGTGTAGTCCCAATCCATCGTGCATAATTATAATTAGAGACATACCTTTCTGCCTCAATCCTTCTACTCTTTCCCTCTCTTTGATATAACAAATCTATTGTTATACTTCTCTTATGAATTGTAGCTTGAATTGACTCTTGTTCTACTCCATCCTTCATATAAGAGGGGCGCTGAAAATCACCAGCTACATCAGGTATAATGGGGGGCTTCCTCATTAAGACACATTTGGAAATAGTTGCACCTGATCACTTGTGCAAGCATCCATTCATCATCATAGGCCGTATCCTCTCTCACGTGGATGTGATCATACCAAATATCAAGAGCATAAACCGTCTTTCCTTCAATATGTACCCAAACTCTAAAGTCAGGAGGATTTGGTCTCTCAGATCTAGATGAGACTATAAATGCTATGTTATCAATCTTTATACCACCTCTCTTCTGAACTATCAACCTCTCGAATCTATAGCATGTCTCTATAGCTGATCCATTATTTGGAAAGGCCCTCTCCATTAGGAATAACAAGCCTTTAAATAAAGGTTGTAATCCTCTTTTCCAAGTGCTCAAAATCTCCTTTAGAGTTTTGGTAATCCTGCATAAATACAAATCCTCTACAAGGACTCATAATATGCGTCTGTAATCTGTCAAGGTTTCTTCTTCCTGCATACTAAATATCTCCCATCTAATATGGCATGTAGTAGGATTAGTCTACACACAACAAAATTTACATGATTAATAATAATCACACAGATTTTATTCTTAATTACACATCTACCACTAACCATAACTACCCGACTAAAATAAAGGGTGCTAATTGGATCTAAACTTACTACATTTACCAATTTATTTCTCTTACATATTTATCTTTCTTATACCAGCAACCACGCTCTAATACCAACTTAAAACTATCACACCTCGAGGGTATCCCAGTAGTAGCAAACAAGCCACACTTGAATATTATTACTAGATTACCTTCGAAGAGGGACATATTTTTCAAACAATAGAATCTTTTAGTTGTTTTGATAAGACTGGATAAATACATGTAAGACATAAATTAGTAAACAATGGTTATCACAAGCGGAGATTATCATAAAGATGTTATTGTCATGCCCCAACGGGTACCCTAAACGTGACAGTCCGCCACACTCAATATTAAAGCTTAAGTATGACAACCTTAGCCAATCCCAAAAGCTTTTATATTAAGTGTAAGGCATACTTTCACAACTTTAGAGAACCATATATGGAATTATGAAGCTTAAGGAGATATAAAAACATATTAAGAAAAGAGGATTCATAATAAACAGTCATTCATAGCAATGGTTTTACAAACTCAGGGACATTTTCCAAGATCACTATTCTATTACAAGATATTTATACAATAATTCTAATACTAAACTTTCTCTTAGAATTCTTTTTATCTAGAAGAAATTACCTGTCCGCAGGGTCTTCGTGGCCTTAACCATAAGTAGGGAAACTGCAAAAGATATCTATTGGGGTATAAGCTAATAAGCTTAGTGAGAACTATTTTCATAAATAACTTCTTGTAACAAGATTTCAAACAAGTTGATTTAAACAATCAAATGTAATGCAACATACATGTGAGCAAACAAGCATATAGTTTTCTGGGAACTATATGTTGAATGGATTTGCGCCCTCCATTCGGTGTTTGGTGATACTTAATCTCAAAACAAGTAGTTTTAATTAAAAAGTGTTAAGCTTACGAGCACTCATCGCCAAGCATTCCGAATCTACTTGATTTGACCTTGCTTTCGGATCTTCCTCCAAGCATTTCCCTTAAGCCGCTAAGCAATCGCTTTCGGATCTCCCGCCAAGTGTTGCTTTCGACATGAGCTTACTATCCTTCTCACCCAAGGATAATAACCCAACAAGCAATGTGACTCACTTCGTGGTATGCATGAATTCATTTATTTATAATGTCATAGCATAATTATTTTTGAATTTAAGGCGATCAAGGAATTTCATACAAATCAAATGTTATACTAAAACAAACATTTAAAACAATTCCAGCTCCGATATTCTTAAAATTCTTTCAAAGAATTATTTGACATACATAACGATTTATCTTTTCCTAATTCTAATGCAACTAATTTACAAGCATAACAAGTATAGCATTTAATGGAAATAAATTCACGATGCCATGTCGACTATTCCTCTAGGCGGATGAGTCGTTCACACACTCCACTTAATCGTAATAATCCTCAGGGTAAATGAATCCTTCCTTGGGGTCACCTAGCCAAAGAAAATACCCACAATGAGTATTTCTTGATGATTTTCTTGAATTTTGACAAAACAATGTCAAAAAAACGTTAAAGTTCGTATAAAGAAATGTTCCAACTTAAAATGGCCATAACTTGGTCATTTTAACTCGGAATCGCACATATAATATACCGATTTCTACCTACTCGAAAAGATCTACCCATTTCCAAAATTATTTCCATCAAACAAAGCCATATAGGCTCCGAAACAGTGGCGAAAAATTCACCAGGATTTTCCAAGTAAAAACAACTTTGGTTCAAGAAATCAAAATTTATTTGATAAATACTTAGTTATCTATATAGTTGAAAAATTCTCTTTTTATGACTACTTAGCTAATATTCATTCATGCTCAAGTGTTTTGTTGTCCATTTATTTTACTTAAGTAAAACCATGTCGGTTTTGGAGTTGTTTTAGGAAAATAAGAATTTCATGTTTGTAAACTCCTTGAAATAACTATTTTGTTTCTTTTTATTTTACAAATAGTTTTATATTGGCTTATGTATATATATCCAAGTAACTTTTTGAAAATAAATTTTTCTTCCTTCTAAGTTTTCTGCACTAATACTATTAGAGTTTTTAGAAAATACCCTATTATCCCTATTCACTTTTCTTGTACAAATTCCTTTGTCTATTTGTTTGCAAAAAATCTTTATTTGAAAATTTCTCATTCTTTTCTCATGCCTTATAGAAATCATCCATTCATAAAAGTTTATTTTCTTGATAAAACAAAGTGGAATAATATGTGACTTAAAAACTTTTTATAGTAAAGTAGTTTCTAAAATCTTAATAGTTTCTTCTTGTAACTTGAAAAGCGATAACTTTATTTTTATTTTGCAAACCATAGATTTTCCTCTTTACATAAACTTATTTCTAAGTGACAAAATCTTCCTTTGTTTAATTATTTTTAGAAATTGAAATTTTTGGATAACAATTTAAATGAACATGACTTATGAGAAAATAATAACATAAGTAATAAAATCAAGTATTGGAAGTCTTAGCTTTTTCAAGGCTCCCGGGACTAAGAAGCAGACTAGTTCCAAAATGAAATAAAATGAAAGAAAGAAAAACTTGTTTTGACTTGATGAGGACAAGTCTAAGACTAGAGACTAGTTTTAATTTAACAAGGAATAAATAAATAAATTGCAATGGAAAAATAAATAAACTGCAAGTGAGCTTATATGCTCTAAAGAATATGTATATATATAGTAATAATATATTAACAATAATAAAAACAAAAATAACAACATAAACATAAATGGATTGGCATGAACAAGAAAAATACATGAACATAATGTAGCTTTCATAACTTGTAGTCTTTGGAAACTCACACTATGGTCATGGAAAGTTACATGACATGAAGAAGAAGAAAGTAATATCGAGTGGTTACCTAAAGAAGACTTTGGTATGGTTATGTGGTTATGGGTTTTGGTTTGTTGGTAGAAGTTGTTGTGGAATTATTTTGAGAGAGTTTTGGGAAGGTGTTTTGAGAGAGTTTTGAGAGGAGAAATTGAGAGAGTTTTGGTAAGAAATTTGTGGGTAGTGAATATGTGAAAGAAGTGAAAGAGGAGGAGGCTATTTATAGGAAAATGTGGAGGGGTTTTGTGTGATTAAAATAAATAAAAATTGAAACAAAATTGAGGGTGATAGAGAGAGGGGGGCGTCCATCTTGATGGGGGAGGGATTTTTATGTGATTAAAATAAATAAAAATTGAAACAAAATTGAGGGTGATAGAGAGGGGGGGGGGGGGGGGGCGCCATCCATCTTGATGGGGGAGGGAGAGTGATTTATTTTTTTGGCTTTTTGGAAAATAAAAGATGTAATATGTAAGGTATATGTGAAATAAAGTTATGGGAAAAGTAAAAGGTAAGGATTATAGGTTATGGAGTGTGTAAGAATAGGTGTAAGAAAAAGTAGAGATAAAAGAACAGTATATAATAGTAATGAATAGTGTAATGTAAGATAGATATGACTAATAAAGTATCGGTAGTAAGAAAATACATGTATAAATGCGATGTCTATTATTTTTATTTACCGAAAAATTAAGAAACTAATATTTTTGGAAAACTTATATTTTTATGAGTCCAACGGTGTATTCAGAATATTTTTACTGTTCCGGGCTCCCGAACACGTTTTTCGAGAACTGTGTCTGATCGAGTTCAAAGGACACTTGAAATTCGCAAAACTGATATTTTTATATAACCTATAGCTATTACGAACTATTCTAGCTAATTATCCTAACTTCATTTTCGAGGGCCAAAGAAACCGGGAATGCCAAACTTAATCGATTACGATAAACTAAGGTTTTATTGACCTTTAGGGTTCCATTTGACTTCCGGTTTAGGGTTTTATGCTAAACCGATTCAAAAATTTGGGGGTTCACAGTTATAGACCATATAATCTTTCTATAAATCCTCAAATACATAATTGATAATCCATATACTAACTAATTTATACTAGGAATAATAGAAAACAACTTAACCCAATTTAACCCATGAACGTCTAGCTCCTAAACACTTATCGGGACCATACTCCTCTAGCCACGGATCGTAGAGTAAACCTGAAATATCTTTAGGAATGTGAGCGAAACCATATAGCTTAGTGAATAACCAGACATATTGCATACCAAACAAGTTTATTAATAAATTACATGTAATGCAATCAATCAAACATATGCTCAAATACAAGCTTGGATGATCTAGAATCCAAACAGAAAAAAGATTTACACCCTCTTTTTAGGATTGAAGAACAATTACTTTATGACCCACTTGCCCAGAAGAGACTAAGTTTACAAGAAAATCAACGATTTCTCGCCTTAAGGTTTTCACTTTTGGCTTAATAACGTTTTAACTGACCATTTTTTGTATCAATCCTTAGAAACTCCGTAAATATTAATCATTTCAAAGTGATACTACGGGCAGCATTCTTCGTTGCCACTTAGTTCCCATAGAACTGACAGAATAAAAAAAAACCTTGAAAGAATTATCACTTTAGAAAAATCAAGCATTAACAAGAACTGAAATATTAATACGTAGCAGGCTGTCATCTTTTTTGTATATGCAATAATGCAGTTCGTGTATGCATGATTGTTTTAATTACAAGCCAATAATTCTTAATCAGACTTAGGGTGTACAAACATTACATACATGACATAAGCATGATTACCATAGTCATCAAACAATCACTATTATCACTTTTGTTATCATAGACTAGCATTCATCCAATCAGATCACAACACATTTCAACTATAACATCATAACAGTTATGCTATTATCTTTGTATTATATTTCAACTAATTACAAGCACAAATAGTATAATATGCTGATTTACTCAACTGCTCATATTAGCTAGTCGTAATAATCGACTGGAAAGTCCTCTATAGATTCAAAATCACCTATTGAGATGAATAAATTATTCATCAATAAAACATAAATTATATAACTAAAATCCTATGGGTGTCTAAGTGTCCTATATTGGTATTTAGTTTTATTTCTATTTCTATTTTGGTCATTTAATGGTCTTATAATAACAATTATTATTTAATATTTTATTTTTCATTTTGCCTTTCTTGATCTCATTTGATATTTATATTTTTATTAGATAGTCGTAGAAGTTGTATTTAGTAGTTTGATTTTTTTATCATTCTTATTGTCATTATCTTTATATCGTTCTTTAGTTAACCTATTATGGTAAGTAGTATTTATCTCTTATTATTTAGTTTCGTCGTGTTTCTATTAATCTACTTCATATAATTATTTTGTCATTTTTACATATCACATTATTCATAAATTTAACTAAATTAGATTTCCATTCTTATATATTTATCTATATAAAAATATAATAATTATAGTTGATAATAACACTATATATAATATATATGTTTAAGGTTCAATACTTCTCAAGTATTAAACCTATTATTATTATTATTATTATTATTTGTTTAGTAAAAAATCTATTTTTATTTTTGTATATAATATATGTTTATTATTATTTATATATATATTATGTTTGTGTAAAACAGACTTCACCTAGGTGAATTATGCATGTACGCTAGCTCCAACACCATCGGCGTTGATACCAAGATGTCGACATCCTTATGTTTTACATGTTATTTTGCATCAGCATACGTTGGCTCTAGGCTGCCAGCATTACATCATATGTCGGCTTATACGCTGTCAGTGTAGAATTCAAATTTGCTTGCGTTCATTCATTTTACATATTAATAAAATTTAAATAGCTTCTATTTCAATGTAAACCGTCTCAATACCGTCGGCCTATCCGTGTACATCGCCGGCATTGAGCACTTACTCTACTAGTGTAAGTGCAGTACTGACACTGTTCATCATCCTCTTTAGTTTTCTTCAATTCGAAACTTAACTTTCTTATTGTATATGTGTATTATACTTGTATTAAAACTTCTCCTAAGTGTTTTTACATTCTACTTGTATCATACGTGATATATCAGTACATATTACTTCTTCTAATCATCGTTCCACCTAGTTTCTAACTTCAACAAGTAACATAATATATCAATGGAGATTTAAGATTAAATATTACCTTGTTTGAGCAAATTGGAAGGTGATAAACTCTCCTCCTAAGCTAGTTTCGAACCTAGATGAGTAAAAACATTGTTTAAGACAATGTTTGATGCATAAACTTACTCAAAAACGAAATTAACTTATCTTTATTGCTATGTAAGTCCGGAAATTTTCAGTAATAATTCCAAGATGAACTTCGAAATAAACCCTAAAAAAATCACTCCAAATTAAAAAATTTCAACTAGTCTAAAAAATGAGCGAATCCAGAAAATTTCGATCTGAGAAAAATACGAATTATTAAAAACACAAATAAGAACTCACATACTTCAATTCCAAAACACCACGTACGACAAACTCTATATAACCCGACTTATAAAATCAGGTAATATAAAGCCAAAACAAATTATTAAAAAGTAAATAACGATTAACTT